>RJWH01006629.1:0-13120 GCA_004363575.1 Solenodon paradoxus
AATGTTTTGGAACCACTAATGATTCAATGTTAAATAGTCATACTCCCTGTGGAATTTCTGAAAGCCTTCAATCTATTGCTATGCAGTGTGACTCTCCCAGAGTGAAATACAGTATAGGCCGTTTCCTGGAATATTTGACTGTGGAACACCTCTCATTTATTTTTAGGTTTACATCTCAGAAGTAGAGTGCAAGGAAACTAGTATCAACCAAACACATTCTAGAATGTGCTTTTCTAAGAACAATGGGAAGTCATAGTAAGTATTTAAACAACAGTAACATAATCGGATAATACACTGGTTGTATCTTCTTTTTTCTTTGTTCTACTCATCAGTGGTATTTTTGAATTATACTTTTCTATTGTCCCTCATCTCTCCTTAACTGGCTTCTATGCCCAAATTGTAAAAAGGCATAAGCAGATATCGTTAAAGTAAAATCAAAAATGGTTTTGCAGAAGTACTACTCTAATACTAAATGTGATAGATTTCATTGTTTTGGTTTTTTTATTTTTAAGTGTTTTTAAAAATTTTCCTTGATTTCTGAAAAGCAGAGAGGTTTAAGAGTAGGGACTCTCAGCCCTTAGGTCTATTTTTTTTTCAAAAGGAAACAATGACAAACTAATCCATGCAACTTTAGACAATTATAGATTCCCAAATCTGAAATGGAAATTGTAGTTCAGATGATCATATATTGTATACCGACTTTAAGGAGATTTCATTCCACATAAGTTATGAAGACGACAGAGGGTGAGGGAGCAGAGAAAAAGAAAGAAGGGCGGAGGAGAGAAAAAATACTATTTAGCAACCTATCAGAGCTTGATGAAGCCTAATATAATTAACAAACTTGTGATATCTCTAGCAATTGTAGTTCCAATTATTTGCTAGCTGAAGGCAAGTTTCACTGCTCTAAGTTAGGAAATCATGTAAATAGCCTAATTAATATAATTTGCCTTATGCTCTACTAAGAAAACAAAAACAAATGTCATTTTTTAGAATAAATAGCATGGTATAGACTAAATATTATAAATATTCAGTCAGTTTTCAGAACAAATATTGCATATTATGGATCCTTTTCAGCAATTCCATGAAGTTCAGCATGATTTAATGAAATTATGATGGCTGTTTGAGTTTTACAACTACATTATAATAAAAAAAAGCACTTCCTTTGCATGGATAAGAGGAAGATCCTTGACTAAATAGCGTGGTAGAGTTTATAATGCTGTGGGCCTGAGGAAACAAAGATTTCATTCTTTTTCGTGCCAGTTCTCTAATCTCAAGAGAACCCCAAAGTTAAAATAAATCTTTTAAAAATTCCATATGCCAGTGATGGAGAGACATAATAAATAATTCTTTGCCATTTCATCATGTAGAATTAAGAGATAAAGCTGTTTGTAAAATCCTAGAAGACTTACAAATTATTTCAACAGGTTGTCATATGTTAATGCCAGTGAGAAATTAATCACCATATGTGAAAATGCAATGATTGGCCTGCATTATTCTCTATCTGGGTACTCCTTTTAACCCCTTTATATTTAATCACCTGCTCTTAAACTTGTCAAGTACTCATCACTGAAAAATAACTTTATTTAGTTGAGGTAATTTTTATTTACAAAACAGTGTGTTTAGATGTGCAGTTTCGATATTCATCAAATCATGACAAAACACCAAGTCCACCACCAAATTTCCAATAGCCTTTCAACAATGTCCATTGGAACCCACCACCCTCACTCCCACCTCCCAACCCCTTTCCCATTGATAACCTCAAATCTATTACCAGTGATCAATGGTTGTTTTTTGTTTTTTCTCTTTATTAGCTTTAAGTGGTGAGGTCATCAAGTATTTGTCTTTCTCCTTATGATTTATCTCACTTAACATAATCCTCTCAACTCCCATCCAGGTATTCACAAATGTCAGGGTTTTAACTTTTTTTAGTACTGTATAGTACTCCATTTTGTGTGTGTGTGTGTGTGTGTGTGTGTGTGTCATCTTTATCCATTTATCTGTTGTTGATGGGTACTTAGGTAGTTTCCAATTCTTAACTATTACAAATAATACTGTAATAAACTCTGAGGTACATATATATTTGTGAATTAGTGGGGGTTTTGTTTAGGTAAATTCCCAAGAGTGGGATGATGGGATTATATGGAATTTCCATTCTCAATATTTCAGGAATCTCCATACCACTTTCCATAAGGGTTGGATCAATTTGCACTCCCATCAAGAATATAAAGGTATTCCCTTTATCCACATCCTCACCAACTCTTAATGTTTCTAGTTTCATGGAAAATAACCATTCTTATAGGTATGAGGTAGTATCTCATTGCTGCTTTGATTCGCGTTTCCCATAACAAGAGAGGAACAACATATTTTCATGTGCTAGTTAACTATCTCCGTCTTCTTTAGAGAAGTTTCTATTCAGTTATTATGCCCATTTTTTCATTGGGGCCTTGCTTTTTCTGCACTGATTTCATGAGTTCTTTATGTGTTTTGGATATTAAGCCCTTGTCAGATGTATGATGTAAAAAATATCTTCTCCCATTCAGTAGGATGCCTCTTCATTTTGGTGATAGTTTCTTTCACCATGCAGAAGTTTTTAATTTAATATAGTCCCCTCTAATTATTTTTGTCTTT
Source organism: Solenodon paradoxus (assembly GCA_004363575.1). Taxonomy (NCBI): domain Eukaryota; kingdom Metazoa; phylum Chordata; class Mammalia; order Eulipotyphla; family Solenodontidae; genus Solenodon; species Solenodon paradoxus. The sequence continues at coordinate 2,629 of RJWH01006629.1, forward strand.
TTTCCCTGAAAATAAATGACCAAAGAGCTTCAGCATTTATTGAATGAAAAGGATTATGTGACCATCACTGCATATAGTTCTGATCATCTCAAATGAAGAGAGACAGAAAATACAGAAAACTGAGAAAGAAAATTAGGATTCAGGTACTGGGTAACTGTTCAGAAATAGTAGACTTTAAAGTATTCTAACAAACTCTAAGTTTCTATCCATTATCCAAAAGATAAACATACACATCTTTTTTTTTTCAATTTACAAAAATAAAATCTGAATGATGGAAGTTATTTGACATGCCTCATATATTCAGCAAACAGGTAAAGTTTAAAACCTTAATTGATCATTTAATTAACATTTATCAAATATCAAGTGTCTCCCCAGGCACAGACATAATTCAAGGAGGATAGATTTAAGAAAGGAAAAGACATATTTCCATAAGGAATATGTAATATAGGTAAATATGTAAACATTTTACTAACAATAGATATTCTACTGGTTAGATAATCAGGTATATAAGTTATCTTGGGAGAATTAATACAGTGGGACAAATAATAGTTATTTGTTTGTCATGGGCAATATGGTTTTGAGGCATTCAATAAAGTGTACAAAGTGGCATTTGAGGAATTTAGATTGGTGAGGAGGCCAGGAAATCGAAAAGTAAGAAAACTATTGCAGTAGTTTAAAACTAAGTGATTCAACAAAATAGAGTAAAATGCTAGATGGTAAATGCATAAAAAAATTCATCTCCCAGTTCATGGTATGGGTTGAAGATAAACTGTTAGTTTAAATTGCTATAGCCTCATATTAAACAAAGTGATATATATATATGTATCTTTTATATGCACAAGCTGACAATCTGCCTTGTGATATGCAATCTATATGTAGAAGACAATCGAAATGACTTTATACATATTCTATTAAAACATTTCTATTTGAAATTAATGTTAAATTTTAATATAGTGTTTATTTGAAATTATATTTCAAATAAATGCTGTATTTAGCATTCAAATTGTTAAAACCAGGAGATAAAGATGATAAATGAAGAGAAGCCTATTGATATTACGTATTTAGAAATGATAATATCCATAGGAGTATTCTCGTGTTTCAATTCAGTGTTCATCCTTGTAATAAAAGTGAATCACGTATTGTAGGAGATAAATAGGGATTTGTTGATTGAGTTGGATTATAAGAAATAATCCTCCTGCAGTTATAATTTATGGCACATGAGAAAGAAGGTAGTTATATTGTTAAGGTGTGGTAGAGAGAACTATGGGGTATTGAAAAGAATTTTCTGATTAAATTATAGTTTATTTTGTGTTTATCATTAACAGAAAATTCTTATTAGGTAAAATAGCAAAGTGAGATGAGGAAAAAAGATTTTAGTAAGTTTAAGTAAGAATGTCTATCACAATTATTAATGTTAAATATATTGAGTGATAAACAATATAAAGATAGCAATTAAATTTAGTGAAATTAATACACACAGAGAGCCTACAGACAACTGGAAATGTGTTCTACATCACTCATCATCAGAGAAATTCAAATGAAAACTTCAATGAGATACCATCTCATACTAGTGAGAATGGCCTATTTCAAAAAGACTGGAACTAGCAGGTGTTGGGGGTGTAGAGAAAAAGGAATCCTGGATGGGAAAAAGGAACCCTCCTACACCGTTGGTGGGAACGTAAATTGGTGACATATCTTTTGAAAACAGTATGGAGGTTACTCAGACAAAGAGGGACCTGCCATTTGATCCATCAATCCCACTCTTGGGCATATACCCAGAAGGTACACATTCTCTAATCAGAAAAAAAAAATCTCTGCACTCTGATGTTCATAGAAGCACAGTTAATAGCCAAGACATGGAAACAACCTAAATGCCCAAGAACAGATGACTGGGTAAAGAAGCTGTCCTCTATATACTCAATGGAATTCTATGCAGTTACTTAAAAAAGAAAAAAAAAACCCTGAAATTATGCCCTTTGCAATGATCTGGATGGATTTAGAAGGGATCATGCTAAGTAAAATAAGTCAGAAAGAAAAAAGAGGAATATAAGGTGGTTTCACTTACATGTGGAATATAATTAAATAAAAATAAATAATCAGATAAACCCCAGCAAAAGCTACCAGGAAACACACAAAATATTAGTGAAATTAATTTTAATGGAATCTTTATGAAAACTATTAATTTGTTTATTTTTAAAATTTTTGTTTCCCTCCTTCCACCAGAACTTTTTTTTTTTAAGAAAGGTAAAGCAGTAATGAAGGTGAGTAGTCAGGTAGGCAGGAAGAGAGAGGAGGAAGAATCATCCCATTTTACTTTTAATTAATTGTTCCCATGGTTATTTTCCCCTGAACTCAGGATTCAAACCCAGAGGTATGTGATTTGCTCTTTTGGAGACAATTGATTAAAATGCTGTTCAACCAGGGAACGACTAAGGGTTTCTATTTTAAGAGCAAATTCAATTAGAGAACATTTTCAAGTGCTGTTTAAGTTATCATCAGGTCATAGTGATAATAACAAATATTATACTCACATTGAAGATGAAACAAAGTCAATATAAATCTGAATATACTGTAGAAATAATAAGAATAATAAACAAAGATAGATTTTTCAATGTGATGTATTGACTAGAAGTTATGTTATCTATTACCTCAATATATATTTACATCTTTCTCATAGTATTTTTTTCTAGACTGGTTTTAGCCAAGAATTACCAGTAATACAGCTTTATTAAGTACACTTTGCTAGGAAAGATAAGGAATATCTTCCTCGGGCTTAAAATTGCTAAAATACTCATCTGTGAATAAAATTTAGTTGAAGTATGCCTCAAGTCGACAAATTTAACTACTTACATACATGCTATGCATGTACTTTGTGTTTATCAACAAGAAAAATATACCAACTAAGTGTTCAACTGCAAAGGGTTGGGAAAGAACAATAAAAAGACATAATAACTGAGAGGGAAGAATATAATAATGAAGACAAAAATAAATGAAAAGACATAATACCCAAAATAAAAAACTAGAGAAATCAGCATAACTTAAAGCTATTTTTTGAAAAGATGACTTTTATAAACAGAACTTTGGAAAAAGAAGAAAAAATGTGAATGAAAATATTTAAAGAGAATTTAAAATGCTATAAATAAAATTGTTTAAGGCATCATTAATATATGCTAAAAATGTGAAAATCTAGATGAAAAAGATATAAAGATCTTCCTCCACTTATTACGGGATTAAGTCCTGATAAACCCACGTAAGTTGAAAATATCATAAATGGAAAACACTAACAACACATCGCACAGTACACTGTATAGTATTAGCTGTCTATCCTTGTGATCATACAACTCACTGGGAGACATGGCTCACTGCTATTGGTAAGCATCATGAAAAAGTGCAGTATCACCCACCAGCCTGAGAAAAGATAAAAATTCAAAAGTCAAAGTGTGGTTTCTACTGAATAGATATGGATTTTGCACTGCTCTAAAGTTAAAAGTTCATACATTAAACTATTTCAAGTCGGGGACCATCTGCATTTGCAGAAAGCCATAAAACAAGCTGCATCCTGGTGGCTTAGCTATTATTAAATTAGCATCTTCTGGCCTGTGTAGTCCACATACGTACCAAAGACCCAGGTACATGACCCAGGGCTGTGGGGACATAGAGAGGAACAATCAAATAAAATGCTTCTTCCTCCTCTCTTTTCCTACCTGCCTGCTTGTCTGTTAGCCTTCATTCCTGACTGCACCTTTCCTTTAAAAAAAGAAAGACATAAAATACCAAAATTGCCACAGGAAGAAAATAAATCTTTTGGCATAAGAATTATGATTCATAAAGAAAAATTATTAAATTGTGCTTTATCACAATTATTTTTTCCTGGAAAACCCTGTCAAGAGAATGAAAAGACAGATGCAAATTGGGAAAAAATGTTTGCAAACTCTCTGTCCAACGGAGGATATTATCTATAAGATATAAATAGCTCAAAACTCCAAAGCAAAATAGACGAAGCAATAAAATTAGAAAATGGACAAATAGCATTAAAAGATAGTACACCAAAGTGAATATATGGATGTGAAGTAAGCACATGAAAAGATGTACAATATCGCTAGTCATCAAATAAATCAAATTAAGACCATGATGAGATATTATTATATACCTGTCAGAGCAGCTAAAATAAAAAATATTAATAATAACAAATAGTGGCAAGGATGTAAAACTAGAACTCTTACACATTGATGGCGGAACAGTAAAACGGTAAAGTTGTTTTAGAAAATAGTCTGATAGTTTCTCAAAAGGTTAAACAAAAAGTTAAACTGTATCATCCAGAAGTTTGTAGGCATATATATGCAAGGAAATTAAATACATATGACCACACATAAAGATGTAAAAACTGTTCGTAGAAGCTTTTATTAATAATAATCAAAGGCTATAAACAACCCAAATACCCTTCAATGACTAAACGGTTAAATAATTTGGTATATATCTATACATTGGAATAATACTCAGCAATAAAGTAGAACAAGAAAAACTACTGATATACACAACTTAAAAGGATCATAACAATGTTATAATGAGTGAAAATAAAACAATCACAAGAATTACATATTATTCTCTATACAAATATATATATGCATATATTATAGGGTGACAAACAAAAGGGTAAAATTATAGAAATTAAAATTATAGAGATGGAAAACAGAGAAGTAGTACTTGCCAGGGATTAGAGTAACAGGTGGATAAAAGGCAGAGTAGGTAGGTGTAAATATAAAGGGATAGTTGATGGTTTTTTGTGGCAATAGAACAGTAATAAATTTTGATTGTTTTAGTGGTAGTTAGAACATATTACACATGTGATAAAATTATATAGAACTATACACACAGGCACACATGTATACACATATACATAGTACATGTAAAACAGGTCTGAATATGCTCTGCAGATTGTACCAATGTCAATTTCCTTGTTTTGATGTTGCACTATGGTTATACAAGTTATTACCATTAAGAAAAACTAAATTAAAGTACATAGGATATATATTTACTGTTTGTGCAACTAGCCCTGAATCTATGTTTTTCAAAATAAAAAGTTAAAATAAAAATTAAATCTTAGATCTTTGTCTAACATAATATGTAAAGGCTAGTTCCAGGTATATGATACCCAAATGCAAAAAGTTAAAAACTATGAAGTCATTAGAAAAAAAAAATGAAAGAATTTCTTTATAACCTAGTAGAGAAGAATATCCTAAAACTTCACAAACGCAAGTCATAATCTAAAATACTGATTAAAATGGATTAAATCAAAATAGGAATATCTATTCAAGAAATATACAGCTTAAAGCTTCATAGGCATGTAACAGAATAAGAGAATATACTAAGAGTATTAAAATAACTAAGATATTAATATCTAAAATATAAAAGTTTCGCATTAATGAACAAGAGAAAACAACAATCTTAGCAAATGAGCAAAAGTTGAGAGTAGGAAATGTACAGAGGATAAATTCCCAAGCCCCAATACATGCTCAAAATCACTAATAAACTGAGAAATATACATGAAATCACTTAATATTTATAAGATCAGAAAACAGTAAAAAATTAGATAATGTCAAATATTGGTGTACAAGTAGGGAAATATGTCTTCAGTGGAATTATGAAATAATATAGTCTATCTTGCAATATTCAAATTAAATATACTCAATTAAATGAAAATAAAGTTAATTTAGACTTCAAATAAATTCTCACTCAAGCCCATAAGAATAAAGCAAAGTGATATTCATTACACCACCATTTTTGATGGGATGGGTATGGGAGAATTCTGTGCATCAGCTACTGGGAAAGCAGAGAATTCAGATATAGAGGTACAGAGCATAAAGTACCATGTAGCAATCAGAAACAGTGAATTAATGTACATACAGCAACATGGAATGATTTTAAAACAATGATAAGCAAAAAAAAGTATGAAACACAATGACATAAAACAGAATATTTTCAAATAAGTCAAAAAGGAACCAAAAATTCACGTTTTGCAAGCACACTGAGAATAAACACAATAAAATCATTGCTGATGGGAAAAATGTTAAAGGTGTGAGGAATACACATCTCAACTGATGCTGAAAAAGTAACTGACAAAATTCAGCACCTTTTCATGATAAAAGCACACAAGGAATTAAAGGAAACCACCTCAACACAATAAAAGATATACGTTAAAAACCCACAGCAAAAATCAATGATAAAATATTGAAAGATTGTCCTCTAAGATAAGGAAAGAGACAAGGATATCTGCTTTCCCCATTTCTATCTCATATAATGCTGGAATTTCTAACCAGAACAACTAGAAAAAGAAAAAAGATAAAAGGCATCTAACGTGAAAAGGAAGAATTAAAGTTATTTCTTAATATAATATATAGGAAGTCCTATAGTCCACAAAAAATTTAAAACCATTAGTACTAAACAAATTTTGCAAAGTAGCAGGATACAAACCTAATGCATAAAAATAATAAAGAAAAATCTCAAAATGAAATGAAGAAAATTTATTTTATAACATCATAAAAAGAATAAAATATTTATTTTAAACAAGGAAAGTGAAGCAAGGAAGTAAAAAACTTGTTCAATGAAAACTACAAAACATTGCTGAATGAAATTAAAAAACACAATTAAATACAAAGATTTATCATATTCATGGATTGGAAGACTTAGTATTGTTAAAATATCGATACCATCCTAAGTGACCTACAGATCAAAGCAAGATCACTATCATATATTTGCCCACTGTCTTATGGACTCTAAAGTTTTAATGAGAAATCTGCTGATAATCTTAGGGAAGTTCCTTTCTCTATGATGTGTTTTTCTCTCTCGCTGTTTTAAAATTTTTCTTTTTGTCTTTGTCTTTCAAAAGACTGGTTATAATGTGTCTCAGTGTGGGTCTCTGAATTCAATCTTATTTGAAAATTTTTTGAACTTCTTGGATGTTTACATTTATGTCTCATCAAATTTTGGAAGTTTCTAGTCATTACTTCTTCAAATATTCTCTCCACCTTTTTCTCTCTCTTCTTCTGGGATTATCACAACCAATGATAGTGGAGTACCACAGTTAATGGTGTCCCACAGTTCTTTCAGGCTTTGTTCACTTATATTCAATATTGTTTTTCCATTCTTAAATTCAATAATTTGCATTTTATTATTTTCAAGTTTGTAGATCCTTTCTTCTGCCTGTCCTAATTTGCCTTTGCATTTCTCTGGTAAAGGCTTTTATTTTAGTTTTGTACCTTTTAACCATAGAATTTCATTTTGGTTTCTCTTTTAGGTTTTTATACTTATATTGATATTTCCACTTCTCATTTTCTTGACTTTCTCTGGATATTTCTATAGTTCATTGAATATCTTTTAGTCTGTTATAAAAATTTTGTCTAGTAAGTCTACCATCTGGTCTATTGTTAATGATGTAGTTACTCTGGAAATCAGGTTTACTTCTACCCAGAGTTTTGAGTTGTTTTTCAATTGTCTCTGTTATGAGGATCAGCTTGAAATTGAAACTTAATGTCTTCTCAGGTATTTTCTAATCCTGTACCTTTCCAAGAGTATGTGCGGTGACTCCTGAGTGTGTGTAGTTGTTTTTTCAACACCCTATTCTGTAATGCCTGGTTTCCAAAAGTGGAAAAATAGAATAGTTAAGTGGATAAGTTCTGGATGTTTAATTCCCCTGGAAGTTATCTGAGCTGAAGGTGGAGGGGTTTACAGTAATGGTGGTGGTATACCAAAGGATGACTCTCTGTCTGAACCTCCATTATATGACTCAGTAATTAACAATGAGAACACAGATATCAAATATTTGTAGAACAGGGTCCTTATTACCTGTCCTGGTTTCCACAAGTTGTGTGTGAACTTCTGAAACACAAATATGGCTGCTTGCCATGGGATTAGGATTGGGGAATGGGTAGTGATTGTTAACAATTAAAGATGACTGGCATTAATTACAATTTACATCTAAGCCTTCCCCTGGAAATGTCAAGTCTTCAATATACTTGACATTTCCAAAATAGATTCTTCCAATGCAATTGTTACCTTGGTGGGAAGGTAGAATAGTACTTTCTATTCTGCTATCTTCCCAGAATTCCCCCAAACTATTAAATTTTATTTTCCAAACTTCATTTTTTGGGGGAAAAAAAGCCCTGTTAAGAGCTTTTTCTTTTCTTTTCCTTTTAAATATGCCTCATCTCTATGTGTCTCCTGATTCATAGGACTTTTATGAATAATATCACTTATGTTATAGACTTTAAGATAACTAGGGAAGTATTGTAAATATAATTTAAATGACATTTTCTGAGTTTTGGGCTTTCAGTAAAAAAATAATTACGTAGATAACCATCCCATGAAAGAAAAATATAACTGCGTATATCTCACTTTATGTATCTGCAAATTCTCAGGCAAATTCAAACAATAATTTTTAATGCAAAGGACAATGCCAGAAACAGAGAGAAATAGATTGGTTTTTATATCTCAGGTAGAATTTATGGTTCCAGCAATGAAGGGAAAAATACAATGAATTGAAATCTGAGGTACAAGTAGAACACTTTGTTCTTTACTGCCTGTGTCTGTCATGTATACACAGACAATAAAACCTCATTAACCCAAACTCCATTAATTTGGAATCTGCAATAATCTCCATCGTCCCAACCTAAATGTAAGTCTGTACTGTGTACACACACAGACGTGCATATACACACTCTGCTCAGCAAACACATAAATAAGACTAAGTGAGAAGATCAGTTCACTTCTACTGAAGCTTTTGTGTACAATGATTGTCCTAATCACAAATGATTATCTACTCACTAAAGCCATTATGGAATTCTGTTAAGACTTGAGGCCAAGTTCTATTAACTTCTCCCCTGAGATAATTAAACTGCTTTTATTTTATCATTATATTTAACTTAGCTTTAGATTTCCCTCCAAAGAACTGATGAATTAGTCTGTCTGGACCAATTTGAATGGATCTGACTATCTGGACATGTGTGCATGTACTATCCCATATGGCCAAATGATGAACTCATTTGTCAGAACTAAGCCAGAAAATAATTTGTCCTTTCTCCAATAGTATTTCAAAGGATAAAAATATTTATATAGCACTGCTTTCACAGTGGAGGACTGTTTCTATACATGAGGTTCTATACATTTTATTTATTACAAGCTATGAATGCACGCTGTACCATAGGACTGTCTAATAAGAAGCCAGCTACTCCACAGTCTGGGTCTGGTGCATGAACCAGGACGGTATGTAGTCTGCTAGTATGTAATAAAAAATCAAACAGATCATTTCATAGTCATCAAACACATTCAAAACTTTCATGCTATTTTGTACTGTTCTGTCTTTAAGCATATAAAATCATTTCTTACTTTATGAAAACAGTGCTCTCTCTTATATAATCATTTAATTTATATATAAAGGATATACTTAGTAAAAATATATGATCCAAAATTGCAACAAAATTCTGAAATCATAAACTACCTTTTCAGAATGTACTTTCTTTGTCCCTCTCACTTGAAAAGCATCATTACTTTTAGGACAGGAGATATTACTTCAGATCTCAAGATTTAAAGCATTTCTTTGGCCCATAATGAGAGTAATAAAGCTTTTTATTGTAAAAAAAAGACTAAATATATTTAGAAATAATTTCAGCAACTCAGAAGTGAATCCATTTCTACAGTGCGAAATATGAGTTTCATGACATGTAGGTGTTTTCAAGAATTCCTACTGCTCTTTTCACAGATCCCTATAACAGAGGTGGTATTGAACTGCAATAATTGTAGATAAAGATTTACTAAACAGAACTGAGTAACAAATTCTCTATTAAGTTCGTAAACATGAAAGTGGAAGGGATATATCAGAAAATAATTTGTCTTTCCCCAAAGATTTGGCATATGTTTATTTATGTATAAAGGGAAAAGGATAGAGTTTTGACCCACCAACTGGATTGCAGTTGAAACCAGGACTCTGGATGAGTAATAGGGCAGAAAACAATGGGCCAGACCCTCTGGACAAGGCATTGTTTACGTGGATGAGTCATAGCCAAAGTGGATGAGTCATAGCCAAAGGGCATAAAGCTTGCAGAACTCTGCTATGAGACTAGCAGAGAAAAGTTCTAACTTCATTGTTCCTTTTCTCTTCTAGGTGGAGAAAGGGAACAATGAAGCTATCTGGTAGAAATGAGGCTTTTTCTGTTCAAATGCTTGTTTAATAATTTTCTTCTTGAAAGTCAAATGTTACCAAGAAGAACTCAAAATCTTCCAAATCTATTTTTGTTGTTACTTAAGAACTTTCCTGGCTACGAGTAATGAAAAAAATTCCAGTTCTAAGGAATAAAATTTAAATTGTCAATATGGTCTGAAAACATGAGAAGATGTTTTTGGATGACTTTAGTTACATTAGGTAACTGAGGGTCAGAAAGGTTAAGTAAGTGTTGAGTGAAGAATTTCTCAGAGCTTACATTTTATGTATTTTTGAAAT
>RJWH01006629.1:13220-51606 GCA_004363575.1 Solenodon paradoxus
CTCTCTCTCTCTCTCTCTCTCTCTCTCATCTATCTCTCTCCCAAAATTAAACTATAGTATAGAAACGTGATAGAAGCTAAAATAAAATTTCTCAAACTTTTTCATCATTCCAACACCTTACTCAGTTTACTTACTGTTATATAAAAAGAGTGACTATATATCACAGGTAGTCTAGGACAGCGCTAATTTGTATATGTCATTCTGAAATAATTATCATTAATTTTTAATATTACTTATTTCACTCTTCAAAACGTCTGTGTTGGTCTAACAAATTATATATATATATTTATATATATAATATATTTATATATTATATATATTTATATATATATTATATATTTATATATTTATATATATTTATATATATTTATATATATTTATATATATTTATATATATTTATATATCTTCCAGATATGTCACCTCTCACAATTCCTCTGACTCCTTACAAGTAATCCACTTTTTCCTCCTGTGCAAAAACTGATATCATGCAACTTCTCATGGTCTTTGTATACTAGCTGTCTCAAATCGAGTCACTCTTTTACATGGAATTCATTCATTGAACAAATATTCGGTAAGCATCTTTTTTACGTCAGGCAGTGTTCTAAGTGCTGGAGTTTGAGCAGGAACAATCCTGACAAGATTTCTGCTCTCATGAAGTTCCTATGTGAAGAATATCTATCTTTAGCACTTTAGTACACAAAAAGGAATACTGTATTTGTTAATGTATTTGCTCTATTTGCTCAATGCCTTCTCTCTGGTACCCCACTATGATGAAAAATATATAAGGAAAAATGGAAATATGGTTACTCCCATGACTAAATCCTTCTCTACAGTACAAAGACACTGTCTAACAACTGTAGTGATTTGAAACTACTGTGTAGTGTGCCAGTACAAAGGTCACAATGAGGAGAGCTAGATGCCAGCAATGGTTACAGCGGATGTGTGTACCTGAAGACTATATTACAAAATTATAATCCTCTTCTTGGAGTTCAGAGAAAGAAGCACATGTATATATGGTTGTCACAACATTATGCTTTCTGAATCTAATTAAGCATTATATCTGACCTAACCCACACACAAACACACACACCTCTCATGCTTTAAGAACAAAAATCTAGGTGAAAACATTTGACTAAGAAAGAAGCATTAAGAAATATAGATTTAAAAAACAAAAAACAAAACCTTTGTAACCATTGACCATATAACTTTGGGTCAGCTTTATCATAACAGATGTGTATGAGTTAAGGTGAGAAATACCATAAACATAAAGAAGATTGCACATTTTTGTCAAAGGTGGAATTTTAGTAAAAAGAACACGAGTATCTCAATCTGCTCAGGCCTGCATTAAAAAATACCACAGATTCGGTGGTTTAAACAACAGAAATTTATTTTCTCACAGTTCTGGAGGCTAGAGATTACAAGATCAAGATGCCAACACAGTCAGTTTCTGGGAAGAACTCTTCTTAATTTGCAGATGAAGTCTCTTCTTGTAAGAGTACTAATCCCATCATTAGGTTCCCACTGCACGGCCTCATCTAAACTTAATTAGCTACAAAGGCCCTACCCCAAAATACCATCAAATTGGGAGTTAACTCTTTGATGTATAAATTTGGAGGGGACACAATTCAGCCTGCAGCTGTAGGTGATAGTATTGAAAATAAGGTTATTTGTTTAAACACATAATTTCCCAGTGAATAAGCTATTCATAAACAGAAAAAATAATATGTACTAATGAATATACTCTAACATGTATTCATCTTGCCATTTAAATTTTAAAAGGCCAATTTGGCCTTAAATTGAGTTCTTTTCCTAGGAAAAAAAAATATTCTTGTTTTTCTGTTTCTATTTCTTTCACTTCTTTTTTATTCATTAGTTACTCTTTCTGAATCTGTATTCATGGGGGAATTTAATCAGTACATACCCAAAATGAAAACTACAGCTGAACAAATAATCCCTTAGCAACCATAGATGCATCTCAGCTTACAGTTTTAGATATTACTGACATTTTGTTTCCTAATATGTTTTTGAGTCCATAGTTATAAAAAGGTCAAGAATGAAGTAAAGACAACTTGAAACGTTGACACCTCAACGTGCAATTTAAAAATCTGCCAACAGAACAGCAACTAATGCACTAGAAAAAAATCTCATTCTGTCTCACTTTAAATTTAATGTGCTTTCAAATAACTAATTAAAAAATGGGAAATTACTGTAAGCAAGTATGATACTAAGCATAATGAATAAATCAAAGTAATATAAGCTATAGTCCCTATTCTCAAGCAGTTTGAAATCCATCTGGGGAAAGGAATTCATATGCAAAGAATATCTAGAAAATTATTCAATTCTAAATTATATGGCAGAGACTATCAAAGTTAAGGAGCTCTGAAAAGCATAAATTAGCTTAAGTAGTCAGAAAGGCTAAAAATCAAGGCAACTGACAACATTAAATGTTGGCAAGGATGTAAAGCAACCCAGAATTCTCATCTACTGCAGGTGAGAGTGCAAGAAAAAACACTTTGGAGAAAAATCTGGCAATTTCTTATAAAACTAGGCATAATGAATCGACCTCAAAAACATTATGGTAAGTGAAATAAGCCAGACACTAAAAAACAAATACTGTACTCTTCCACTCATATTAAGTATGAGACTAGGCAACGTCTTAGACATAGAATGCAATAGAGGTTATAAGGGTCCAGGATGAAAGGAAAGAGATGGAGAATTATTATTTAATGGATGCAGAGCTTCTGTTTGAATCAATGAAAAAAGTTCTGGAAATGGATACTGGTAATAGTTACAGAACATAGAATGAAATAAGAATAAAAATCAGAGCACATAACCAAAAAACAAAAACAAAAGCAAAACCTTAAACATATATGACCCTTATTACTCAGCAATTCCAATTCTAGGAATGTACCTAAGAAAAATAAAAACATATGGCTATAAAACATTTGTACAGGAATGTTCCTTTATTTATACTAAGCAAAACCTAAAAACACCTCAAGATATTTATTAACAGGGAAATGTATAAACAATGCAAAATTGCTCACAAATATAAAGAAACTATATACATAACAACATGGATTAATCTCAAATGCTTTACACAGAATGAAATATGATTTATATGCAATATTACCAACTGCATGATCTCATCTTATAAAATTATGAAACTTAAAATTAGTTTTTGGTACTTAAAATTAGTTTTTGGTACTTAAAATTAGTTTTTGGTAGAAAGCAACAGAATAATTTTGCCTTTATTAGATGTGGGCATGAGGAATGACTGTGGGGGACATGAAAGAACTTTCTCAAGTGATGGTTAATATTCTATATCTTGATAGGACTTTCATCTCTCCTGTAGTTTGGAAAAAGGTGTTCATGGAGGAAGCAGGAACTGAAATGAGCCTTGTAGTGTTGGAAACATTTGTATAGGTCTAAAGGAAGAGAGACATCATTGTCTGCAAGGAGGAGTCACCAGGAACAAAGATATTGGGGCACAACCCAGGCGTGTCCCAGGTGTAATCTGAAACAATCTATTACAAGAAGGGAGAAACTGAAGAAAGAATCAGGTCCTCCTGATTGATAGATAGCAGTTTTAATAAACAAGGAAGCTTATGAATCATTGTCCCAGGTGTCCACAAGATGAGTTATTTTATGTACCACTCCCCACCAAATGTCAAGTTCTGTAGAGGATTTAGCTGTATCCTCTGAAGCGTAATCACATATGCAACCCAGATAGCCTCAGCAACATGTTACACACTCAAAACTGTAACCTTGGAGCAGCTTTTGGGAACATACATTCCCAAGGAAGGAGAATGAAAAGCCTCCATTTACTCCAGGGAGTAGGCAATGACTAATGTTCCCTTCTGGGGAAGAGAAGTCTCCTATCATCCCATGTATAACTTTCATTTCAATTCAGCCATCACATTCTTTTCATTGCTTTCCCCAACAAAATGTTTATTTAATAAAATGGAAATAAATGGTACGGTCATAGCAGAATGTGAAAACTAGTATGACTGGAGCAGAGGTTGTGCATTAGTGAGAAATGAATTTGAAAGTATATCATGGGTCAGATCATGAAAAAATTTCAATATCAAAGTAAGAGAATATAAAATTATCGGAGGCATTTAGTAAAGTCCTCATAGGGCAATGGGTGGTATAAATGGTATCTAAGGAAGTATGTTTACTTGATAATTTTTTTAACAGATTGCACTAGTGAGGTTGTAGTTAGGCATCTTGGCTACAAAACCATCGCCACAATACAGGCATGAAGAAATGAAGACTTGGCTAGAGAATTAGTGACATGCTGTTCAATTTTAAGCTATGAATTCTTAGTTATTATAGACTTCGCTATTCATAGCTTAAAGTTGTTTCAAGGAATTTAGATAAGTCTAAGACATTTTCCTTAGCAAATGGATTTATATGGGCATGCATTATTTACTATAAAGACTTTTTGGTTGATAGCAAGTGTGATGCCTAGTTAATACGGTCTTGACTAAAAGGGATGGGGTGCCGAACTTGGAAGGTCTTTGCTTTAATCATACTCACCAGAACCCTGTTTCAAAGAAAGTATAAAGTAATGTAGAGCAAGAACTGATACCTGGAGGACTTACTGTTTTGGCAATAATAGGGTAATGAAGAGCTTAGTAATAGCGCAGTGCTATTAGGACTTGAAGTTGGATATGTTACTACGTACTTTAGTAAACTAGCTATTGGAACACTATGTTGTAGACCACCAGAAAAAAGAGAGCAAGTGGACTGTGAAATCAATTGAGCACATAAAAAAGGCTTGCAAAGAGGACAGAATGGGAGTTGTAATGAGAGATTTTAACTATCCAAGGATAGACTGGTCGCATTAAGTAGATGAGACAGGACATAAATATTTTTATGGCTTTGGAACATGACTACTTTTAGACTCAATATGTATGTTGTCTAGTAGCATGAGCATGACTGAATATTTACAAATCCATTGGAAGTGAGCTGTATCACAGTGACAATATTTATAGTAGTGAATAGGAAAGGACTCTAACACCTGACTTGTTTAAAAGAAAAAGAAAATATACTAACCAGAATAGTTTAGAAAGTGATGATAAAAGACAGGCAGGAAAGAGTGGTCAGCTCTTTATACATCTCCATGAAGAAAAATTAAATGGAAGTCTTCATTGATAGAAAAGTTATTAGAGAAGTGAATATATAGATGCATATATCATTAATGAGTAAGGAGTTTGTGGCAACTGTGACTGGACAGTAAACTAAGATTAAAATAAATCTCCATATTTTGAAGGAAGGAAAATCAGAGGTATAGGGAAATCATAGCTACAGATGGCAAATTGCCTTCCTGAGTCTTTGATTTCTTATATTTATTGAAAAGAATTGGAGTGTGCATGTGTGTGGGGGGTAATTATTGCTCTTAATGTTAAGGAAAAATATGGTCACATTTGGAGTGAACAGAAAGAGAAAGGTCAAAGTTTTTCTGTGTTGAGAGCTGGGACCCAGCATTAAGGATGACAGGACCCGGGTCTCTCAGCCTCCTGGTGGTTCTGCCTAATGAAGAGATCAATAATCAAGCAACAAGTACAAGCAATTTCTGGATACGTAAGATTTCACCTGTCAAAGAAACTAAATTAGAAATCTGAGCATCCAACTTTGCCTCACCAGTATCACTGAAGGTTTCAGGCTCTCTTTGGAAGATACCAAATTCATAAACTGATGGATAAACGATATATGATACAAAAATATTTTCAAAGATCTTTATAAACATTCAAATTACACCTATCTCTAGTCACAATCTAAAGTGTATTTTTCTACTTAAAAATATTGGTTTACTCTTTTAAAATAAAATATGATGTAAAACAAAGTCTGCAGAACACACAAAATATTCAAATTCAAGTTAGGTTAAATACCAAAAAAAAAGGAAAAGTCAAATGCAATAGACTCATCCATAAACAACAAAATAAAGAACTCATTAATTCATTTTGTATATGACAGAGGAATTGAGTTGGAAAAAATCAAATATAACCTATACGATATTGCTATGGCTACTTGCTAAATAATAAAATTTTGCATTATTTTCTATTGTCTTTTATCATATACTGTATTTCATAAATACAACACTGATAATTCTTGCAGAAAAAACTATTCAGATCATTTTGTATGGAAAGAGTTACTCTGCGTTCATAAATGCATTGTACTTGCATGCTGCAGTGCTTTCAGTGGAGATTCAACCAATCTGAGATATAATACTTGGGTGATTATTTCTTTCTATATTACAGCTATGATCAGTCATGGTCATACCCTTAATAGGGACAATAATCTATTTTCTTCACTTCTAGTACAGTGTTCTATTAAATAATATTATTAGTTTTCATAGAGAGAACTAGTAGGGAACTTTTATGATCCTTATGACCACAGTAAAGCTCATTTAACTAAGTAAAAATTTGCTCAAAATTAGCCTTTTCTAGTAAGGTTAACCTGGAATTGAAAACAGAATAGAGTTGGTATTTGATATTAAGAGTTGAAATACATAATTATGAAAGTTAAATATATTCCCATATGCAGATCAACCTTTCATAAATAATTGTTTTAAACAACCAGCAACTTTGAAAGTGCTATAGGTGAAGAATTAGGAGGAAATGCATAAAGATTTTGTAATAGCAATAGTGAATTTTATGAGCTGGAAGAAAAATGATGAGTCAGTTGTAGGTTCCAGCTTTAGATTCTTTGTTTAAATCATCAGTTACTTCCTTGGACTGCGACTTTCGAAACTTGAAAAATATTATGTAGAGTCTAGAAGCAGAGAATAGCCTTGGCCAACCCAGTGTCAAGGGATGTGTGATTTTTGTGCGAACTGTTCTACATATTCCCAGCAAGTGTATTTTGTTTACAATAATATCATTAATCATGATTCTTTGTAACATGCAGAATTCTATAGAAGCCAAAAATAAAAAAAAATAGCTTTAAATATAGGCATGCCGAAAATGGGATATATAAAAAAAAACCTTGACTCTTATGCCAGTTAATGACTTGAGGCATAAGTTTGACTCTCCTTATCTTAGTATACATATTAGCAAGTGTTATTATTGGTCATGAAATTGCAGTGGTTGATACAAACTGCTGAGTTTTTTTTTTAATTATTTGCTTCAGTTTTCAGAAAAGTGGTAACCTCTCGGATATTTTGATATATATTTCCTAAAGGGGAGGAGAGACAAGGAAGGTTATATCACATTGATACATAGGTAAAGTTTATACCCCTGAACATATAATTGGAACGATTATTTCTAAAAACGATTTGATTGAAAACATTTTCAAGCTCAGAAAAAAATCCTGACACTAAAATAGAAGAGATGGCTTTGAGAATTCCAACGTTTGCTAGAACAAGTTGGGTTGCTATCAAAAATATACTTCTCTGATAGAAATAAATATTATTTTCCCTCTGTAGGGGAAATTTGGGGGTATCTCCCCCTCACTGCTTTTGGTTCCTTTGACTCATCCCAGTAATAAATTGACACGGATTAACAAGAGAAAAGACACATTTAATTCCATGCGCATAGAGATCCATAAGATATGGAACTTCATGAATGATCAAAACAGTTTATTTGTATTTTAGGCAAAGAAAAAATAAATGTGTAAAGAACGGACAAGACCAAAAAATTCTTGCAAGTTTTTATTTGGACAACTAATTTAGTGAGTTAAACTGAGCTTGTTTGCATAACTTGTCCCTACCTCTGAGGATAAGGGCGTCTCTCCATCACTGTACAGGAAGGATAACTTTCACATAGAGACTTATGTGCTGCTTTCAGAGGGAACACAGAGGAATAAGATCAGAGACATTCTTGCATTTAAGAAAAAAGGACTTTTAGGGAATCATTAATTCACTGACGTTCTTTAATTCAAAATAATCAATATGCTATTACTTTGGCTTGGGATCTAATACTGCCTCTTTGCAGAATGAGGAGGGCCTCATATGATTGTTAAACTTTGGAGAATGTTTAGTTTCTTGGTTCTGCTATTTGGTGAAAAAATCAGTTCAATTTAGGGGACTAGAGTTAGAAAGTTCAATTATGACTGAAAGTTGAAACCAGTCAGATTTGCCAGCATTAAAGGTGCTTCTTGGTTCTCATCTGATTACTGTTCAAAATAAAGAAAATTATTCATATTGTGACTTTAGAGACCTTAAAAAATCTCATAAATGCAAGCAAGGGGTTCCGATAAATCTCCCAGGTCTCATTCTTCACTACAAGTTTCCCTGCTATCAAACACTTACACTAACCCTAGAAGACAGTAGAGTAAGTTGAGTATAGTGAGCTTGGGCTTTGAGATTGAAATGTCGCACTGCCTACATTTGAGTCCTTTGTAATCTTAGGCAATTCACCAAAATACCCTAGGCTTCAGTTTCCTCATCTACAACCTGGGGAATCTAAAAATGTCACCATGTAGTCGTTTACTAATACAAGCATTTTTTTTTTTTTAGCATGTTTGGATATTAAGTGTTTGTATAGTTCACGTTTTCAGAGTAATTCAAGAATTTATAATAATGACTGACATTAATTCTCACAGATGACTGCATACTACTGTGGGAGATGCAAAATCATATAATTTCATCACTGATAGGCCTGCTGCAAGGTATATCATTCATCCTAACAGTTGTGACTGAACTCAGCGTCAGAACAACCGCAGACCCGAGAAATTCAGTTTGAAGCAAAAGGAGTTTTATTGAGAAAGCCTGCGAACGGGAGAGGACTCATGTCACTTCAAAACCTGGTGGCCCCGACTGAGGTTACAGAAGGGTTTTTATAGATCCTTGGCATTTTACTTCTTACATCTAGATAAGGAAAAGGGCGCCTAGGCGG
Organism: Solenodon paradoxus; assembly: GCA_004363575.1. Classification (NCBI taxonomy): domain Eukaryota; kingdom Metazoa; phylum Chordata; class Mammalia; order Eulipotyphla; family Solenodontidae; genus Solenodon; species Solenodon paradoxus. The sequence goes on from RJWH01006629.1 coordinate 22,062, forward strand.
CTGCAAAAAGGGGAGTAGGGTCACTGAGCAAGCGAGTTTCCATAGAAGCAAATAGCACGGTTAGCTTGGAGGTGTCAGTTAATACGAAGACAATACGGAAACTTTAACTAGGGTCGATTCATTATCTTCATACCTCGGGGTTAAATACCAACTCCATGCCTCAGGGTTGAATGGAATGTTTTAACAGTGTTTCTGTAGCCAGTACATAACCCCTTAAAGAGACATACATTTTCTACGGCTTCTATAACAAATAATCACAAATTTATTGATTTAAAATTTAAAAAAAAGTATTATATTATAGTTGTGTTGGTCAGAACTCTGAAATTGATCTTACTTGGCTGAAATCAAAGAGTCAGCAAAACTGTATCTCTTTCTGGAAAATCTAAGGGATAATCTACTTCCTTGCCTCTTTGAACTTCTAGACACTGCTTGCATTCTTTGGCTTGTAGCCACTTTGTCCATCTTCAAAGTCACATCTTCCTCTGACTCTTCTGCCACCCTGTTCTTTTAAGAACTCATGTTATTATATTAATCTCACCTGCATAATCCAGGATAATCTTCACATTTCAAAATCCTTGACTTAATCTGTAAAGCCCCATTTGCCATGTAACAACATATTCACAGGCCCAGAATATTAGAATGTGGACATCTTTAAGATAGTTAATCTTCCTGCAACAAGAGGTAAGGAAACTGAGTTCCAGGGAGGGTAAATCACATTCTATGATCACAAACAGTGTGTAATTGGGACTAGTCTAGTTTCCTAATGTTGGGGTCTCTGCCCTTTTTATTATGATTCACTGAAATGATAATCTTATGTTTGACTATTTAGTAAATCAAGGATGCAGTCAATATGAAGTTCATTCTATTGTCTGTTATTTTGACCCTTTTCCAGGGTTAATGGAAAGGATGCAGGATGTTAAGAAGGGTGTATGTTTTAGCTGCAGGAAGGATTAGCTAGATCTATTCTGCTAACTCAAGTACAAAAGGTCATAGGCTAGAAAAGAGGTGATTGTAACATAAAATCTAAGCTTTTCTAAGGTTATTAAAATATGCAAATCTAGTCATTGAAGAAATGGGGTTATAAAAATTGGAAGGTTAAAGGAGCATATCGATAAAGTGAGAATGTCAACAAATGTATTTAGAAGAGTACCACTTATTCTTTGAAATACTTGTTTTTCGTATAAATTGAGAATGCTATTTCTGATTTTTGTGCAACTAAATGTAAATTCGATAAGAATTCAAATAAGACATGGGGCATAGTCTTTATTATTGTGGAATTTGTAATCCAACTGTAATGCAAAAACAAAAAAAATAAATAATCAGAGAAAAATCAAATGAAGTTCCAGTATGGTGTTAGTTGTAAGTACAATTGGTTCCAAGAAAGAGGAAACTAGAGTAGCTAGAGAAGGCTTCATGGCATATGAAGAGTTAAAGCTGGCCTTCGAGTCAGCTTTAAATATTCACATGTAAAAATATTCATATATTTTGACCCAGAAAATCTACCAGTTTACTCAAAGGAATTTAAGATACAGCAAAATATGTTTTAGTGTACTTTATAACTGTGAAAAGTACTGAATACCTCCCTAACAAATGGTTAAATTATAATACAGCAATATATGGAAATATGGCTATTGAAATTATGTTTTTGAAGAATTGCTCATGATTGAAAAATGCCTACATTGTATTTTAAGTCAATATAAAGGAGAATACAAAATTATACTGTAGTCATAAATATTTATTATTTCAACAGTAATTCTTCTTTAAAAGTCAATAAAATTCATTATCCTTTCTAATAGAAAAGTAATAAGACAGACACTTGCTTCAGATATAACAAAAGACAGAGCAGAGACTATGATCTTCCCTGGGGAAGTCCAGTTAGTAGTTCCTGGTTCTCCCGGCTCTTCTACATTCTTTCTTGTACTCCTTAAAACTAAGAAACCCTATGTGAAGACAGCTTAGGGTAGAGACTTGTCACTAAGTAATCCATGAAATATGGCAGATTTAATCTAGCTAGGATAGTACATATTAGGCCAGGGAAAATATAGAACAGATTTAGAATACATCAGATTCTACCAGAAAATATACTAGACTCTAAAATTACTGCCAAGTATGAGATACTGAAGGTATAATGACTTCTGCCTGGATAACGAAAAGAAACAGAGTAAGAGAGAATAGAAGTAGTAGAGGGATATAGATAAATGGAGGGAAAGGTGACTGAGAGCCTCATATTAATGAGGCAACATTATCAATTATTTGTACAATTTTTTGAGCTCAGCCTTGAAGTATTTTTTGGTCTTAGCTCAAATATGCATAAAACCAAACTTAAACTTAGCAATATTAGTCTTAGACATCTTGGGTTATACTCAAGAGAAATTAAAAAATAAGTTTACACAAAAATTTGTACACAAATGTTTACAATAGTATTATAATAATATTGAAAAATCTAAATGTTCATCAATTTTTGAATGTATAAATATGTGATATATTAATAAAATGACTATTATTCAACAACAAAAACAATAATAATTTGTATATGTTACAACATGAATGAACCCTAAAACATTAAAAACATTATTGCTGATTAAAAAAAAAAAACAGATGCAAATGGCCACATATTGAGTCCATTCATATCAAATATCCATAATAGGCTAATCTATAGTGAAAAAATGTAATTGCTGAGGACTGAGAAGAGAGGGAAGTGGAAATGAGTATTGACTGCTTATAGGTACAAGATTTCTATCCAAGGTGATTAAAAATGCCCTAACATTAGATTGTAGTAATGGTTGTACAACTCTGTAAATGTTAAAAAAAAAAAAGCAACATCAACTATGGCACTGTACACTTGAAATAAGTAAATTTTATTATATTAACCTGATATTATGCAATATTACATATTTACTTATTAATTGATTACCTGTCTCTTTATAGTATGTTTCATGAAAGGAAGAATTTTTGACTTTTATTCACCTTAGTATCTAGCACGTAGAATAATGTCAGGAATATATTAGAAATACATAAAATGTTTGCTGAATGGACATATTAATTCAGGAAAAAGAAATCAGTAAACTTCATAATTTATAATTTATACTTTTATAGAACTATAAAAATAAGTATATAAATGAAGCTTATTAAGACCTCTCCTTGGATCTCTATGATAAATGCATGTTTATATTCCCACCTTGCCCTTAACAAAGAAAATTTGAATTCTGGTCACTGATACTTTTTGGTGTTTGTTTTTAAAGAAAAGATGCTGGTAGGAATGAAGGCAAGTGGAGATAAGGAGGAAGAAAGAGGAGGAGGAAGCAAGTAATTTATATATTTTATTCAATTGCACATCTTGGCTGTTGCCCTTCCCACTCCAACTCTAGCCCTAGGTGGATGTTGCAAAGTAGCCAAAGAGATCAGAGAGACATATATCAGAGTAGAATTTAGGAGGAGTTTATTAGCCGGCGACTGTATGGAGTAAAACAGTCAAATCATAGGGCCCCAAACCCAGATAATGCAGGGTATTTATAATTTAGGTTTTTTTTCTTTCTCCAGGTGTCCCGAGGTATGTGCATAAGTGGTTTACAAAAGTAGAGATCACATTCTAAAGTAGAGGTCGGTTTACATAAGTAGAGGTCACATCCTAAACATTGTAAGCTATCTTGTTTGACTTTTAACTTCTTACTAGACTTCAGCAGATTCACAGAAACTCCTCCAGCCAAGGTCTTAATGGGTGGGTCTAAGGTTTCTGTTTCACTGCCAGAGGATTATCTAGAAAGTGGGGACCCCAGGGCTTTGTGGTTTACAAAGTAACCCAGCAAAAATGAGGTTTCTCTAGTTCCTTGTTTCATGAGGAACCCATGTCCTTGGTACGTAGGTGGGTCACATACTGTGGACTTGACCATTAAGCTACCAGGGTGCACCAGATATTTGTTTTTTAATGCCTTGTCTGGTTTAGGGTTAGGTTTAGGTTCAGGTGAGGGTTTGTGTTATTTCCTTGTAGTGGAATTTTCTTATTCAATCTTGCATTTTATGAGTGATATAGAGGGCAATTAACTCTGACCCATAAAGTCATCATGCACTTGGGTCCAAATACGTGACTTAAACTTAACTCTGTGTAAAAAGAAGCGGTAATATGATGACTTAAGGTCCAGCTAGTTACAAAAGACTTGGGATCTTCCTAAACGGGGGGTGCTGTGGTAGTGATAGGAAGGTAGAATGGGTAGGGGAGGGCGGTCACACTTGTGCTAAAGTTGGCTTCTACTTCCTTGTCACAACTGATTAAGCACAATCTCTTCCCAATTCCATGTTCAGCGACATTGCAATAACTTATAATCACTCTTGGTGGAAATATTTGTACCATGGAAACTGGCAAATACTGTATATAGAGTTTTGTTTTCAGAGGGTTGGCAAATTTGCTGATGGAGGCTTCCCCAGCTTTTTTAACTATTGGGTGATATATTGAAAGTCTTGAAAAGTGATTTTAAGAAGATTGTTGACCCATGACATCTTTAGAGTTCTGACTCAGAAGATTAAAGATCATGCATTGACTAGCAGCCTGTACCCAATGGTAAAGAAACCATACTGGATATCATGTAGGACTTTAAGCATTAGCAGCAGCTTGGTGTAAAACCCATGGGACATTGCCCACATCAAAAACAAATGGAGAAAAGCTAATCAATCTTCCTAATTTCTCAAATGCTTTTGGTAGCCCTTATGTCAAAGCTCAGTTTCATTATCAGAGACACATGGGAATGCCATTGATAGGTTATTTTACAAGAACAAGACACGCTTTTCTTTGTTAGGATGGAACAGAAACACTGACTCTACATAGCAGAAATATTGACAAAAATGAAAATAGTTCACACTGAATTGGAAGGTGCTGACATCATGCAATCCAGGTCAAAAACAAGGGCAGAAGTCCTCCCATAATCAGTGGATACACCACTAAGAAATTAGGTATTGAGAATCATTGAACAATAGGTAAAAACATCTTCAAACTCCCTTGACCATTTGATAGTGTTTTAGTTTATTTTCTCCAGGTATAGTAAGGTCTTCGATTATTTTTATTCTCTTCTTTATATTTTTCTGTATTTTATACAATTTCTAAAATGAATATGACTTACTTTATTATCAAATTAAAGTTATCTAAAAATAAGTTGCTTTTAAATTGAAAGTCAGAAAAGAGGACTTGACAAATCAAGGGAGTAGCATAAACAAGCAAGATTAAGGAGAGATTTCAAAGTCACACCCACATGTCAAGGTTTAATAACCACATGGAGCTATTCTGTATTCTTTGGTAGTATAGGGAAACATTTGTGATTCAAATGGAAAACTATGTTTAGTTTAGAGCATATCCTTCCAGTTTATCTAGTTCTAGTTTTTCATTGCCTTTGAGGTTATCTTATGATTCTGTAAATTATAAAGAACTTATGGCAATAATGCAAATTATTCTTATTTATGGATGTCTAAATGATTTCAAAGGTATACTCTCAAAATGTTACAGCTCTCCTTGCTGACAAACGTGTGACTTTTTAGAAATATTGAAAGCAGCTTTATTACTCATGGATGCAGTTGGAATTCTCTACAAAAACTGAGCCCCAAATGAAAGCTGGAAACACTTTTATAGGTTTAGGGAGACAAAAAGGTGCAAATCAAAGCAGGAGTGACAAGCAGGAACCCAAATTAATTGTAATATACATGAGATTTCAGTTATAAATAATTACGAAAGTTTGTACCTTATCAGCTGTCTGTGCATTTCAAGAGACAAAGGAGTGCAAATTAAGGTGAGAGTGACAAGCAGGAACTCAATATTAATTGCAAATTTTCCACATAGACACAATATACGTATCATCCACTTGCAAATAACTAGAGAAGTTTGTATCTATAGGCTCATGGTTGTCATGGCTACTGGAATGGCGGGCAGGTCCCTCCTCTTTCCACATTCTGATGATTTTCATGGCAGCAGGAAATAGCAGCATGGCAGGGGGTGGGAACACAGGGTGGCGGGGAGGGAAGCGAGAAATGGTGACAGAAATATGGCAGTGGCAAAATGGATGCTGGTTTTTCTCCTATAAAAAAATAAGCAAAAAAAACCCTAAAAAAAAAACAAAAACAAAAAAACCCCAAAGCAACAACAGCAACAAAAATCTAGTTTGCATCTAGTTGAAAGTTCATTTCAATAGTTCAGATCTAGGAGCCCTAGTGGAGTAGTGGTTAAGTCAATTGCCTCCAAAGGAGCACAGTCCACGTGTATCCCAAGAACCCAGTTTCCTGTCCTGGGTCCGGAAAAAAACCCGTGTGAAGAGCTAAATTAAAAAAAAAAACAACTTGCTCCTCCTGTCTCTTCCTGCCTGCCTGCCTGACTACTCACCTTCATTCTTGCCTGCCTACTTGTCTTCATTCCTGCCTGCACCTTTCCTTTAAAAATAAAGTTCAGATCGACAATGTGTCTATAGTATGAACCAGTTGTAAAAGCTGCCAAGTCCTTCATTAGTAACAACTTAAACAAATTTTTACTACATGAGCATTTTAAATCTCTGTGATTGTCATGATTTTATCTTTTTATCAAACTTATCTTTTAACAGTAGATATGTGTGCATGATGAAAAGCAAAGTTTTTTAATGCAGCTTTAGTATACAGGCAAAATTCCCTAAGATGTACCTACATGATGACTTAAAGAGGAGACAAATTGATCACATAAAGGGAAGGCAGGAAAATGATAAAATCATATAAATGGTTATGGGTATGGTGGGATAGAAAAAATTTGAATTTAACTAAGAATAAGAGCAGTCTGTTTCATCAACTGCATTATTCTTGTGACCTTTCTGCTATTGCATTGAATAATGGCTTGTTTTTCCTTTTTTTTCTTTATTGATAAGCTATGTAAAATACAGACATATCTTCTGTTAGACAAGAATCCAATCTTTCTTGCTTGGGGCCTTTTGTGTTCTTCTATGATAATTTTCAAATGTAAATGAATCAATTCTCAATAATCTGTGCAAACCCAGGGGAATATCAGCATGCAAAAGTGTAACTGTTAATCAGTCTAGGAATTTCTCTCCTACCACCACAGTATTTGGAGAGAAGATATAGAAGGTAGTCACGAGGAAGTTCACAAATGTCAGTCCAGTCACCAACAAGTTCACCTGGGATGTGTAAAAAAATTCAGGTCCTTGGTGCCCCATTATACAGATTCTGATTCTAGAATGAGATCTAAGAATCTATATTATTAACAAATATTGAAGTAATTCTTCTCCAAGCCCTATTTGGGGATACTACAGGTAACTGAGTCAAGTTAAATGAATCTTTTCTATAATGATTGCCTTCTAAATGGAACCCTTTGAAGTGTTTTATTTTGTTTCAGGGGTGGGGGGGCAGGGAGAGATAATGCTAGAAAGGCAAACACATGCAATTCTAACTTCTTCGCAAAACAGGAAGGAGAGCAGGAATTTCTAACTATGCTAATATTGGTAAAATACTAGTCTGGGGGATTAGAGAAAAACTAAGGAAAAAATGTGTCCTTGTCTTTCACATTCCCAGTTGACTTGCTTCCTCAATTGACTGAGACAAAGCAAATGATGAAATATGGGTTTTCTATAGAAGCAAAAGGAGACATGAAAATCAGTAGGTAAAGCCCATGTGGTGAGCAAAGTCAATGGGAAAGGAGACCATAGGTTCAGCTAAGTGATGAGTGGGAGGTGAGTCCCAGGGAACATGAAAAATCAAGGTCTTTTTGTTCAGACTCCATAAGAGATGTGGAATGTTTTAAATATATTTGAAACAAAGCAGCCTTTTATGTATCTCAGAAAATAGTTTCTTGGGAGGTTATTCAGAACATGCTGTTTTGAGTTACCTGATCTTTAAATGTATTTTGAGCATGAGGCTTTTTTTTTCAAAAGACTAAATTATAAACTACTATATGATATGGTTATTTTCCTTTGGTTTTTGATCATTTTATTGGAAGTCTTGTGGTGAACTATGTGCCAGTTTGGATTTGGAGAACTTGACTCTTTACAAAGGTTTATCTGTCAAAACCAGAACAACACATGATGCTTCTTTCCAGTCAGATATGGTACCATTTAAATTTATATTCTCTAGAGTAAAAAAATACACATCTTGTCAGAATCACTGACCTTACCAAGGAAAGATGACCATAACATACAAGTGCAAGACTAAATACTAGCTAAAGGCTTGGAAAACAAGTCAAAGAATAACCATACTGAAAATATAATTCATGTCAGAAACAGTGAAATCTCTGGTAAACACTTGAACCAGGAAAGTGACATTTAGTTTGTAATCCCACTCGTCAGGGATTATCAGTGGACTGCATTAAAAGAAAAAGAAAGATGAACTTGTTGTTTCATATCTAGATATTTACTGAAAATAGACCATGCCTTTAATTTTTTTTTTCAAAACAGATAGAAACAGAAATTCATTTAACTTTTTTTAGTGCTTGTAAATGCCGTTAGAGCCCAAGGCCTGGTCCATTCCTGGGTCTTTGGGTTCTCAAGTTCTCTTAATATTTAAGTTGATTGATCTGGACAACAGAAAGACAAAAATGGATTTTTCCAACTAGTTCCTCTCTTGTCAGATATAGCCCAGATCCCAGGCAGAAATCAATACAATTGAACACAGGAAATCAATAGAGAATTTACAAAGCCAAAAGCTGGTTCTTTGAAAGGATCAACAAAATCAATACACTTCTAGTCAGATTAAGAAAAACAAAAATAATTAGTACCAGAAATGAAACAGAGAACCTCACTATAGATCTCAAGTATGTTAAAAGGACAATAAAACAATGCTATAAACAAACTCGATGCCCACAGATTTGATGACCTAGTTGAAATGAACCAATTCCTTGAAAAACACAAAGTGTCAAATCTCATGCAAGAAGAAATAGACAATCTGAGTCAATCTATCTCTACTAAAGAAATTGTAATAAAAAATTAATACTCTTCTAAAACAGGAAGCACAAGACCCAAATAGGTTCACTGGTGAATTCCATCAAACATTTAAAAAGTAAATTATACCAATTTTCTACAATGTCTTCCAGAAGATAGAAGAAGAGGGAATACTTCCTAAGTCATTCTATGATATCAACATCAGCCTAATGCCAATATTAAATATATATAATACAAGAAAATAAAATTAACAATACAGATGAATATATATATATATAGATGTGAAAATACTCAATTAAGTGTTAACAAATGGAATCTAACAATATATATCAAGAATTATTCACCACCATCAAATGGAACAATCCTAGGTATACAAATCTAGTTTAACATTCAAAAATTAGTTAATGCAATACATCTCATTAACAAACTAAAGAAAAAAATCACGTGATCATGGTGTGCCTTGGTGGCCTAGTGTATAATTCTGCTTCCTCTGGCTGGCACAGTCCACACACATCACAAGTACTCAGGTTCACGACCTGAGGGATTGGGGGTAAAATGAACAGCTCAATAACAATAAATAAATTGTTGCTTCTTCATATCTCTTCTTGCCTGCCTGCCTTTCTTCCTCATTGCTAACTGCACCTTTCCTTATAAAAGCAAAACACATAATTGTATGATCATATTAACAGATATAGAAAAAGTATTTGACAAAAACCAACACTCATTCATGTCAAAAGCTCTTAGTGACATACCTTGGTAGGGTAGCAGTTAAGTCAATCGCCATTTGAAAGAGTGCAGGTCATGTAACACTGGAATTTGAGTCCCAGGCCAGGGGAAAACAACCAGCATGAACAACTAAATAAAAATGAAATAAATTGCTTCTTCCTCTCTCTCTTCTTGCCTGCCTGCCTGCTAGCCTTCATTCCTGCCTGCACCTTTCTTTAAAAAAAAAAAAAAAAAGCTCTTAGTTGGCAAGAAATGAAAGAAAATTCCTCAAATTGATAAAGAAAATCTACAAAAAATATCTATAGCTGGCATCACACTTTATGGTGAAAAACTAGAAGCTTTCTTAATTAAGATCAGAAACAAGTCAATAGCATCCCCTCTCACCATTCCTTCTCAACATTGTACAAAAGTATGAACTAATGCAATAAGACAAGAAAAGAATAGAAAGTGTATTCATATTTGAAAAGAAATAGTAAAATTGTCATGATTGTCAGATTGCATGCTTGTCTACACAGAAAATTTAAAAATAAGGGCACCAAACCTTCCTGAAACAGTCACTTTCTTTTATACCAGCAGTGGAAAAGTGGAATTTGAAATTGGAAATGCATTACCATTTATATCAATACACCCAAAAGTTAAATATTTATCTATAAATATAATAAAATATGTAGAAGATTTGTGAGGAAAACTATAAACTCAAATAAAAGATTTCAACAAATAGATAAAGAAATAGAGAGCTAATCAATATTCACGGATTGGAGGACTCAACACCTTCAAGATGTCAGTTCTTTCTAAATTGAATAAAAATTCCATCAAATTTTTTTGTGGACATTGAAAAACTGATTTTAAAGTTACATGGAGGAGCAAATTTGAAGGATAAGAACAAAGCTGAAAGACTGACTATGCAACTTAAAAACTTATGACCAAGTCATAGTTATTAAGACAATGGAGTATTGCTGAAAGAATATACAAATAGATCAATGGAACAGAGCAGAAAGCCCAGAAATAGACCCACATAAATATAGACAACTGATCTTTGATAGTGTACCAAAGGCAATAAAATGGAACAAAGATAATCTTTTCGATGAATAGTACTGGCTGGAACAACTGGTCACCCTTATGCAAAAATTTAAACTGGATACAGACCTTTTATCTTTCACTGAAAACTTTTGCTATGCAAAAGACAATGTCAAGAGGATGATGAGACACACACAGAATGGCAGAAAGTATTTGTAAAAAAACATCTGATGAAGGACTTGTAACCAAAATTTGCACAAAAAAGAATAAAAGATTCACAAAAATTCAGCAATAAGAAAATAAACAATATAATTTTAAAGTGGGTAAAATATCTGAGCAGACATCTCACCAAAGAAGATGTATAGACGACATGTCAGCACATGAACAAATGTTCAACATCATATGTCATTAAAGAACTTCCAATTAAATTAAAAATGAGGTGCACCCTGGTAGAGTAGCAGTTAGGTCAGTTGCCACTGAAGCAAGCAGGCCACATACCCCTGGGTTCAAGTCCTGGACCTGGGCTCCAGTGTGAATAACTAAATGAGAAGTAAATAAAGTGCTTCTTCCTCCTCTCCCTTCCTGCCTTCCTACTATTGCCTTCGCTCCTGTCTGTACCTTTCCTTTAAAAAACCAAACCAAAACAAACAAAAATGAGGTATCACTCCATGCATATTAGTATGGTCAGAACCCCAAAGCTGGTGAGTATGTGGAAGAATAGGAACTTACATTTATTGGTGGTGGGAAAATACAATGGTACAGTCACACTGAAAGACACTTTGGCAGTTTCTTATAAAACTAAGCATACTCTTATCATGTAATGCAGTAATCAAATCCCTTAGTATTTTCCCAAATTAATTAAAGCTTATGTCTACCCCAAAATCTGCCTCTCTCTCTCTCTCTCTCTCTCTCTCTCTCTCTCTCTCTCTATATATATATATATATATATATACACACACAAGCAGCTTTATTCATAATTATCAAAACTTGGAAGCAACTAGGATATACTTCAGTAGGTGAAAGGATAAATTATTGTGGTATATTCAGACAACAGATTCATATTCAGAGTTAAGAAGAAATATGCTAACAAGCATGGAAAGACATAAAAGAAACGTAAATGCATATTAAGTGAAAGAAGCCAATCTGAAAAGGCATACTGCATGATTCCAAATCCATAACATTCTGGAAAAGGCAACACTATAAAGACAGTAAAAATATCAGTGATAGCCTGGACTTGAAGAGGATGGAGAAATGAATTGGCAGAGCACAGAGGATTTTCAGGGCAGCAGAACCATTCTCTATGATACTATAATGGTGGATAAATGCCATTATACATTTTACAAAGCCCGTAGAATATACAACATCGAGTGAACCTTTATTAAACTATGGACTTTGAATGATAATGATGTGTCCATGTAAGTTCACTGGTTACAACAAACATACCACTATGACTAGCATATTTTTACCAAGGGAGTATGTATGCATGTGTGTGTGTGGGGATGTGTGCAAAACATATAGGGAACTGTCTGTATTTTCTATTGAATTTTGCTGTGAACCTAAAACTATTCTGAAAATAAAATTTATATTATAAAAGTAACATTCAATTATGAAATAGCATTAGATTGACAAATGATCCCACATAACCCAGAACAATTTCATTTATGCCTTTTGTTCTGGCATAATATTTAATAATGCCACTTTTTTCTCTTAAAGTGCCCTGGCTAAGGCAAAACTTGTATGACTTACCCGCCTCCAATCATCAAGCAACGTTCTCCTGACAGGAGTTTATTGTACTCTCACAGTGTTCCCCAAATATCTTGTTAAATTTTTTTTAAAACTGAGATCCTTACCGTGGAGATTCTGAATTATTAATTGTGGAATAAGGACTGAAAATCTCTATCTATAGGATCATTTCTATGGATTTACTTAGTCACAAGGAATTAAACCAAAGACTTGATTTAGGTGACTTTGAATTTCATGTAAAACTGACATGCTGTAATTAAGTGTTTGGATTAAGATTAACTCTAGTCATGAAAGGTTTCTTGCTGCAGTCTATCAATAGTCGTAAGTCGTTATTGAAGATTTACATTTTATCTAGATAATAATTATTTGAAAATGGATTTCATAAAATTGAATTAATGTAAAGAACTGGGGAATTTGCCAATATTTTAGCAAAGATAACACAGTAAAGTCTAAGAATAACAGTCCAAATATCTACACTGTTTTCTTTTCCTGTATTACAAACATGTGAGCTGTATTTTCTGAGGTATGGGAACTCTACTAGTATTGATAAAATTTACACAAAACAATTTGCAGAGAAGACAGAGTTTTAAATGGTGATAAAAATCTGTTACTGCCTAATCAGTAGATTTGGAAGTTGTCATCACAATTGCAATGCAAAATTACTTTCTTTAAAAAAATAACTTAGTTAGCTATGTTCTTTTAGTAATAAAAAACTATATACATTATGTTGAGCAAACGAATTTTGTCAATTCCCTCAAGCTTCTGACATAACCTACGTAACTTACCCTATTTTGTTGCTCTAAACAAATGGAAAGCAAGGCAAAACATTTGGAAAACAAATCTTTCTTGGATTTGTTTACAAAATCCTTTGTCTGAGGGTATCTCTGTTAAATAGTGCACATTGTATAAAGACATCTCTTATTCATGTCTATGTCTCTGGGTGGCCAAGCTGAAACAAAGATCATATTTCAAGCATGCCATGCTGTGTATGACATGCTGAGAACTGTGCAACATGTCATCATTTCCATCCTTTCAGCTTAATACAAAAATGTAGAGTATAGATCAAAAGCTTTTCATTCTGTTTCAAATTGTATCTTGCTTTCCAAAATTGTTATCTTGACATGTTTAGGACTATTTCCTGTCCAGTAGAAAAAATGGAAAATATTTGTCAAAAATCCTACATAATTGTGTTCTGTTATGCAGTTTGAATTCAAAGGATAGATAAAACTGGTTAGTAGCAGATGCTGCTTCAGTGGTTGGAATTTGGCCAATGCAAAAAGCAACCTTGAATACATTTACATGACCAAGTGAGAGCTCTGTAAAAATTCTGTGCACCTTTTCTATCTAATTACTCTATTATGTTACAAGTAATCACAATGCTGTGTATTTTCTTTTGTGTGGGAAAGAAAATTGAATATGCCTTGTTACAGTAAATAAAAGAAACTAACAACAACCACCTTACTAGGAAAAAAACACTGTGAACAATCTTTTCTTAACGAATGCTCAATGAAAATGTTTCATATCTTCCTTATCATTAGGCAAGATTTTTATATTCTCCATAGATTATCAAAATGTAATTTTCTCCAGTTAGATTTTGAAAGTGTATCTTCCTGAAAAGAAAGACAAAATTGTGAAAACTAGAATTATTTGATTAACAGAGTACAACTCTTACTATGTGTGTGTATATGTGTGTGTGTGTGTGTAGGGAAATTAAGGGGAAAAATATCAACCTCTAAATATCTTATTTAATGATCTAAAAAATTCAAAATTTGAAATCAACTTACTAATTACCTTATAACTATTAAGTGTAGAACATTTGTCTCCTAGCTACTTAGGTGCTACTTAAGTAATTTTTGTTTGTATTAAAAAAAGCACATAGTGACATTTAATTTGGTAAGATATATGGTAGCTTTTAATATAGAAAAAAGATTTTCAGCTACCAAATGCAAATGCATGACTAGTAAGGGAGCATTTATTTTAGGCCTTTGACTGGTCATTTTTAAAAAAAATCTGATTTTTATGTATCTTAAGAATGGCTTGGCAATGGAAAATGATAGACACAAAAGTGTTGTTGATATTGACAATTCTAAAAATGATTTGAAGTTGATGCTCAAAGCCAGACATAGCAAAAAGTTACTTAAATGTGGTTTATAATATTTTTGATTGTTCTATAAAGTGTTAAACTTCTCTTAAAAATAAATACAAATTTCAAAATGAAGATCTAACTTTAAAAAAACAAGTTTTGAAGTAACATATATTATATAAATATCCTGATTTTCATAAGCTGAAAATTTAGTAGATCTTCCAATATGGGGCCTATACCAATTCAGGGTAACAATTAGTAAGAGCTGAGTAACAGTTGGCAATTTCAGACAAGATCTGCTTGTTCTGGTATATCACAGTCCCTGCTGCTCCCCATTGTCTCCATGGCAATGTAGTCGAGTGCCAGTTCCAGATAGACTTCACTTATTTTTGTTATTCATCTTATACCTGGAGGCATTTCAGTTTACATTTCAGGTATATCAACAGTTTTCAAAAGTGCACTGACATATCCTGAGAATTCCATGGCAGTGCTTTCTGTCAAGACTGACATGACAGGAAGCCAAGAGTGGGCTCCATTAGTCTCCAGGTTTTCACCATAAAAGCTTTGTTTTTGCTTTTTTTACATATTAGTTTCTGCTCATGATTTTTTAAAGCAAATATTCCTGTGAATATAGAAAGACAATTTCAAAAAGTTAATGCCTTTTTCCAGTAGCTTTCAAACTTTTTAAAATTTGTTTATTATTATTGATTTTTTTCACAGTAATTGACAACTTTAAAATCCTCTTGGCAATGTTAAAATTATTTTGTGATTTTTGCATACATAGTTTATAGGATTTTAAATAAAGAATTATTTTAGATCACTATATTATTGAATATTGTATTATAGGTTAAGTAATTTTATTGTACATCTTAGATATTCATAAAAATGTCAACCTTTATTTTTTTACATTTTAATCTGGTTTAATTTTAATTAATCATTTAAGAAAAAATAAGATTTGCTAGGAAATAAATGGCATACATTTACTTAAGTTTAAGGGAAAATTCATATAGGATATAAATTAAAATTGAACTATGTGTTATTATAGTAAAATGCAATATTTTAATATGCAAATATTTTAATAGTCATATTCAGAATTTTTATATTATTATAAAAACAAAATAGCTTATTTTTATTATCCTCATCCATTATGATAATATCCAAAAGATTCCAGTTATTACGCATATTCTGCAAAAGATATATCGCTACTCTGTAGTATCTGTTCCAAATAAACATTAAAGGAAGTGAAATATTTATCCCTACATTTCTTTGCTATACATTGGCCTTTAATGTACTTATATTATCCTGAGCTGCCACATAAACCTTCTTTTCCTTATTTATTTATACATTAGTTCATTTTTTGTGTTTTCCACCCAGCCTTGGGTCAAGAACCTGGGTCCCTGAATTTTACCTGGTCCACACACCAGTCACCAACTCAGTCTCCTGAGCCACCAGTGTGTGTCTACAGCATAATTTTTTTTTGACTTCTTAGAAATAGTATTTATTGAGGTAACTTTGTTTTACTTTTAAAATGACATAATTCCCTTAATGTAAATTCACCATTCATCAATTATATGACAAAAAAGCACACCCACCACCAAATTACTAAAAGTCTTCCTCCATTGCCCATTGGACCACCACTGTTCCCACTTCCCTCTACACACTGGTAGCCTCAGCTTTATTGTTAATGTTCAAGGATTGGTCTTTGTTATGTCTGTTCATTTGCTTTACTTTAGAAGATTTTCATCACTCCGAAATTTTTCTCATGTTCAACACCCATCTCCAGTCCCACATAAACCCTGATCTCCTTTTTGTCTCTGTGCTACATAAATTTTAATTATAGCAATGTCTCTATAGAGTTAGGATCATATTGATGCAAAGATATAGAATTATCATCACATTGAAGCTTTTTATTCTCATTTTTATTCTTCATGGAATCTTTATTATATATGTAAATTAAATTCTACATAACTTAGAATGTAAATAATATAATTGTTGAAATTGTCTAAATTATTAAAACATATTCTGAGCAAAAGAACTGATTCATGAACATGTTCATCAGATACCTACCAACCGTTTCACATATGAACACAGCATACCATCAGATGTTCTTCAATTACTTTATTTTATAGGGAACGATTAATTTTATCAATTTGTGGCATAAAGTATAAAAGATAGCATGTGTCTGAATTATTTAATAACTGCACTACAAAGATATTCTGTAGAGCTTCTAACTTTATTTAATGTTTAGACCCTAAGCACAGCATTGTTTCAGTCCTAATAATCATGTTTAGCATGACTTATTGATTCATTTAACAGGCATTCTTTCTGCCTTTTCTATGTGTCAGGCACTATTCAAGAAATCAGGAATTAATATTGAACACAGATCCTTGCTACTCTGAAACTTACATTATAGAGGCAAAGATTTATAACAATAAACTGAAAATTTAAATAAATGCTTGAAAAAATAAACAGGATAAGGGAATAGAGAGCAATTGGAGATCAGCCTTTGTAAAGTAGGGAAATTATTCTGAGATGGTAACATTTGAGCAAAATCTGAATGAAATGGAAGAATAACATATTCCGTGTCTGCAGGAAGAGCAATCCGGGCAAAATAATTCTTACAGAGACCCTGAAGCAAAAACCTGCCAATTTGAGGGACAGCAATAGATTCATGTGTCTAGTATGAAGTGAAAAGAGGAAGACAATATTTGATAAGAGATAAGAAACGAAGCCAGGGACCAGATAATGTATTCCTTGTAGACTACCTTGCAGATGCAGATCAGGCCATGAAGTTAGGTTTTATTCTGAATGTCATGAGAAACCCCTAAAGTTTAGAGTGTTTTGTGCAAAAGAGATGGCGTCCTCCTTGTCAAGACATGTACAGATAACTAGAAGTCATTCTTTGTTCAATGAATTTTTATTGAGGTAGTCAGAGTTGAGGATAGAGGCACATGTTGTTAAAGCAAATGGACTGGGCATGTTCGTGCCTTTTTTGGAGCACATGCAAAGAGGGTACCCAGAGAGGTAGAGAAGTCTCCGAAATTCCACTAAGCTTCATATGTCCAAGAATGTTTGCACCTTCTGTCCGTGGTAAACCTAAGACATTCTAGCTGTTTAAAGATGGGGCCAGTGTTTTGTTCTCTGCAAGAAGCGAAGTTTTGAATCACTGTTTGTGGCTTGAGTTTGAGCAGTTTGGGAGTGATGCTTGGTGGAACTTGCTACTCCTTGGAAGCCAAACCCACATAAACAGCTTGCCAAGTATGCTCAGAGCTTGAAGCTCAGAGCACAGAGGTCTTATAAATCTTTGTGGATCATGATCATGGTTTGGCTAGCAGGGCACTTGTGCAGAGCAAAACTCCTGGCTTCCTTTTCCTAGCAACTACCTGACATTTGGCAAATTAGTGACCAGGCTTTCAAAGCCATTGGGAATGTCTGAAAATGCTGCACCAGAGCTCTGAAGATCTCAAATGTAGGACCAATTTTCTTTTCCCTTTCTTGCCTATCAGCAGAGACCGGTCCATGGACCACAGAAACCAGATCCCTGCAAAATCTATTGTGTTACCAGGACTACTAGCTATGACTCAGAGATTCTATGCAATGGTTCTGCTTTGGCATCCTTGCTGAGGGATTGGGGCTGCAGGAAGTAGATTTCTACCTGTGGGATGACATCCTGTGGACTGCTAATTGTACTGGTTTGAAACCCGCTTTTATGGGTCTCACTTGCTCTCAACACCCTTTTATAGGTCCTTGACATTTGAGTGAAATTCCAGCATTTTGGGTGGCACATCTAGTAATTTTTTTCTGATAAAGCTTTCACTGCTTCAGTTATACCCTCTGAAGAAGTCTAGTAGTATGAGATGAAACCCCAACAGCTTGTTCTCGTGAGAATGTGTACAGGCTTGTCCCAAACATGTTTCTCAGCTTTCCCATATGTTCAGTTACTGAGATTTGCAGCATAGTTTTAAAAAATGTAGTTTCATTCTTGTTCACACATTCACAACAGGATTGGAAGAGTGACATGATAAAATTTACATTTTAAAGGTTCACGCCAGCATTTGTGTAGAGAATTGACAGCTGGGGAGAAGGAGGTAGGGTTGGAAGCAAGCAATCAGTTAGAAAATTATTTCTTAATGATGAATTTGGAGGAAGGTGGTAAGTAAGAAGTGACTGAATTCTAAATAATTAGAATTTTCAATATAAGGCCAATAGGATTTGTTGACAGGGAAAATTCAATTGACACCGAGGATTTTGTTCCATGCAATTAGAAGGATGGAGTTGTCATTAACTTAGATGGAGAAGTCTGTGGGCAAAGCTGGTTAGATGATGTTACGAATCAAGAATTCAGCTGGGATATGTTTGAGTTGTGTGTTATGCATCCAAGTGGAGACATTGAGCAGGAAATTAGATTGAATCTGATGTTCATGGTAGATGTCAAATCTGGAGGTTTAATTTTGAGAGTTATCTTTGTAGAAATGGTATTTAAAAGCCATGACCCTGAATGAGATCACCTAAGACATGAATATAAATAGAAGAGGAGAGATCTTGGAATTTTTTAGAAAACTACCATGTTTAGAGGTCCTGGAGATGAGAAAGATCCAACAAAAAGGCTTGAGAAAATAAAATTTGATTAGGTTGGTAGAGAATAAAGAATGAACTCCTTGAAGCCAAGTAAAGAAAATAAATTTCTTACATGCCTTGGTGACCTAGTGCATAAGGCCACTGGACACAGTCCACATACATCCCAAGGACCTAAGTTCAAGACCCTGGACAGGGAAGAAGAACCAAGGTGAACAATAAATAGAATACATCTTTTTAAAGGAAATGAATCTGCACATTTAATCACTGATAATGAACAGGGAAAATGAGTGTGAATAATTATCATAAGCTATGACTAACATTAAAAAAAAAAGTTTCCCAGGATTTGCCAGCCTGTAGAGGCAAATTAGATCTAGATAACATTTGTATATGAACTTCATTAGCTCACTGCTTTTATCTTCTGATGCTAGACTCTAGCTCCCTACAGATTGAATAAGAGAGGCTGTGCTGTATTTGAAACTCTATTTCCCTTTGTAAACTATTCCTATGGTAGTATGTTATGCTCATTGAGCTATCCTATTTCTTTTTATTTAACGATTGTCCTCTTGTGAAGCCCCTTTGTTCTTTCCTCCAAAAATGTTTTTGGTTGATTCTTAGACTTGCTTGACATGCCCAGATATGTTTGAACCACAGCAGTAGTGGACATAGCTGGAGTTATTTTTCAGAAGACTCATCAGCAAAGAGAGTACAGGTCAGCCTATCTCTTCAGTCATAAAATCATGTCCAAACATGTCTTAACCCATGGCTGTTTCTGACTACGCACTTATGACCTGGTTTGAATTATCTGCCAAAATATATAGAAAATACGATAGAACAAGTACCACAAAAAGAAAAAAAAAACAATGGAGAAGACAGTGGAACTAACTTTGCATTGGGAAGAAGAGGAAAGTTCAAAAGCTGGGCAACAGGAAATTTTTTACAGTAAAGCTCCATTTCAAAAAATGGACCTTGAAAGGTACATGTGATTTTGCCAACTGAAGAAAATGGACAAAAAAGTGATCATAAATACAGGTACATAAATAAAAACATGGAGTTATGAAGCATATGATACATTAAAGAATAAGTCAATAGCTTTAGTCCTAGAGGGCAGTTAACCAATGTAATGAAATCAGGTTGTAAAGAGCTTTTTACATTGTGTCAAAAGGCTTGGATTTTATTGTATAGGTAATGGGTGCATTGATGCTTAAAATAATATTTTATGTTTTCACTGAAGATTTTTGAGCTAGAGAATTGCATTATTGGATCTCTATTTTAGAAAAATAACTGATTACTGTGTAGGTGACAGGGAGAGAGAGAAGAACTATTTGAATAGTTGAATAAGAAAAGATAAAGAACTAAACTAAGTTAATGGGATGGAGAAAGGACAAGTGTGATCAAGATTCTCAGAGGTAAAATTGATGAAATTCAGCAACCAATTTTATGTACTGACAGAAATGTAGGCATTAAAGTTAATTCAGAGGTTTCAATGTTGATAACTGTGTAAATGCTTGTGCAACACCAATAGAGAAGCAGATACAGATTTGTAGGAAAAAAGGATTGTAGTTATCAGTAAAGTTGAAAGTATCTATACTACATTCACTTATACTTCTTTTAAAGAAACTACTGGAAACATGAACCTTGACTAATGAGTGAGCCGTAACCTATAGAGATCTGGGAATTAACAACCAAGATGTTAGTTGAAGCCATGGGTAGGATCCAGTTACCTAGGGAGAGAAAACAAACAAAAAGATTACAAAGATATGTTCATTTGTTAAACAAATTCCAAGCAAAGAGGTACCTAAAGAGATATGATAAAGCTGAGGAAAAAAATTGTGAGAAAAAGACATACTATCTCTGTTCTTATTAATTTGAAGTTGTATTACAATTTTGTGTGAGGTAATAGATGTCAAACTAAAAATTACTTAATGAATTAAATTTTAGTAAGTACCTATAAAGAAATTGTGCATGTTCCTAAAATATATCCTCTAGCAGAGGGATCTGAAATCATTTTTAGGGACTGAAATCAAGAAAAGAGTCCTGTGGATATAACTTTTTAGATTTGAGGAAGAATAGAAGCTAACCAAGATAAAGGAAATGGTGGCTAAAGAGGGTATTCCTGGGAGACAAAAAGTTGCTGCAACTTTCTGGAGGGCAGAATAATGCAGAAAACTGTAGAAGTGAAAGAAAGCCAGTGTGCTTAAAGCACAGAGAGGAAGTGTATTCCTACTCTAGAGATATGGAAAATTAGATGTGTGAATTTTGAACTTCCTACTATAAGATATATAGTAATGCTGGTTAATATAATATATATGTATACATAAATATATTAACAATCATCCTTTTATTGGCATATTAGAATTTGTAGTAAAGGAAATTTTTGAGAATTGTCAATAAATGATTCATACAAAGCTATGAACATGATTCTCATACTAATGTAAAGTGAGCATGTATCAAATATTTACTTAATTCATTAACAAGGGAATAAACAGAATAGTAAAGTCAAAAAAAATTAGTTTTAGGGGTTTTATAGATCACTAGGAAAAGCATACTAAAATTTTGTTGTATTAGATGCAGAATTGGTTAATATTCTATAAGGCAACAAATCTACAATCTTTAGGGATATATGTATATCCCTAAAGATTACTATATATGTGTGTGTGTATATATATATATATATATATACATATGAATATATGAAATGGAATATTATTCGGTGACAAAAAGGAGGGAACTCTCCACTTGAAACAACATGGATGGACCTTGAGTGGATTATGCTATGTGAAATATGTTAGAGTAATAGAAATACCATATGATCTTCCTTATATGTTAATTACAAAGGACACAAACTCTGATAAACAAGATCAGATTTGTGGTTACCAGAGGTGAGATGGGGGAATAAGATAAAGATGGTGAAAAGGTATAAACTTCCAATAATAAGATAAATAAGTACTAGGAAACGTGTGTACGTCATAATGACTATATTTAAAACTGTCATTTGGTATATAAAAATGTTAAGAGTAATTCGTAAGATTTATGTATCATATATATATATATGATACTGGGAATACTGGTAAATACTGAGAATTTTCTGAGCAAGGAATGAAGAACACAGAATATAATGTACTTATGTGGATAACGAAGATAATTAAGAATAGGTTTGGGGCTAGCAGCTGTTATATTCCATATTTGGTCATTTTTAAAAAGATCACAGCTTAATAGTTTGTGTTTTAGAATCTGTCAAATATGTCTATGCTAAAATACTCTTCCCAGGCAGCATCATCAAAAGGTCTTAATATCAAAATGACTTGTAGAATGATCACATCAAAACCATTGCATATTATTTTATTTTGCCATATATCTTAAGGGGGGATAAATTCAACTAAGTAGAATATAATTTAATTAATTAAGACCTGAAATTCAGATAGGAAAGTTTATATTTAGCAAGAAGAAAATTTTGCAGATTCTGAGTATAAGAATGGCATGGTATATATTTGCATTTAAGAATAATTCAGGCAATTTCTAATAGTGGTCATAGGTGCATTAGTCTCTCATAGCTGTATGTATTAGCTATGAAGAGCATCCAACTGAATTCTCTTGATTAAGTTATAACGTCTTCAAACAATCTTATGCTCATAAATTAATTATAATCGCATGCTTATAATTAGCTTCCTTTATACATTTATCTATAGAAAGAAAGTGCATTACCCAAGTAGACACAAATATCTGGAGAGTTAATATTTACAAAGTAATAAGTGTGTATCTCTGGTTTTTATATATATGTTCATATACACAAATTAATCAATTAATCTATATCTACATCTTTATATAAATAAACATTTAATATACATAAAGAAATACTAGCCTGGCAGCAATAGTTAGACTGCTATCTTATTTTCAAATCACAAGAAAAGTCAAACAAGCATTTTAATAATGAATATTAAAATAACCTGGACTGTAGAGTTTTATAAAGGATTTAAATGAATTAGACTGAAATGCAAGCTCTACAAGAAATGCCAGCAACCAATACACTTACAAGTCTTCATGAAAGTCCAAAAATCTCTACCTCAGTACTTTCTTCTCATTCCACTGAAATAGTTCTACTCTTTCCAGTCCTTCCAGTTGCTGCTCAATGTCTAATTATTTTTTGAAAAACCAGCCTTCTTGAAAAACCAGCTTAGATGTCACTAGAAGCAATAATCTTTTCCTAAGTCCCATGAGTCAAAATGACTGCTTCCTTCTTTGCTACCATAATTAGAGCATTTAGCAACTTTGTTCCATATTATAGTTTGGGATTGTACACATATCTGTTTCAGGGGAATATTAGCTTCTTAGATTCTTGGTAAATTTCTACTGAACTGAATTATACTAAAAAATCGACATAGCTTTATCATCAAAACCAACACTTCCAGAACTTTATATGGTGATGGAAATTCTCTATCTTCAATATACAGTAGCCACTAGCAAATGTGAACATTGAGCAGTTGATATGGCACTAGTTTGAGGGAATTAATTCTTCATTTTATTTCATTTAATTTAAAATTAGCCACATGGCTATGGTGACAGTGACTATGCACCTATTTAGCAGGTGTGTGATTCAGTTGATTCTGTGAAGTGTCAATTAGTCCTCTATTGTCAAGTAGAATCTAAATGATCATTTGATTGGCAAGATTTTCTTATTATACTTGGCTGGTTTTGTACTGTGAAGAAAGACCTTTCACCAATATTGTATAGGCTGTGTCCGACCTGCGGAATAGTCAGCTGGGGTCCGGAGATCCACCTAGAACGGATGAAAGGGGTGGGACAAGAGGTGCGAAAAATGACAGCAAGACAACGAATTCTGATCAAGCTGCAAAATTTTATTAAAATGGAGGGACTTATATAGAAAGGGAAAAGAAGGGAAGTAGTTCTGATAGGTGGCCCCTGTGTATGTCTGCTGCGTGCTCTTTAGTTGGATTGGAGGGTGGGTGCATGTACAGTGCGTGATCAAGACTGATTGATTGCTAGTGCGCGTGATCAAGGCTCTGACTGGTTACTAATTGATTGGTTGCTAATATTCTTGGTTGCTAATGTTTATGCTTTGTTTATGAAAATAGGGAGGCGACCGTTAGGCAAACAGGGCAGTGGCTGAGGTTCCTCTGAGTGTAATTTTCTGTTGGATTGCATCAGCCTGGCTTTGTGGCCTGGCCCAAGTCCCCAACAATAGGCCAGTCTATGATAAGCAAAATCTGAAGAATAACAACAAAAGCAACCCTGGACCTAGGCTTGAAACAGATCGACATTTTATGGAAAAGATTATAATTGAAGGACATTGGGCCATTTAAGACTTTAAAATATCTTATTCTATACACTAGGAAGTAAATTGTAATTTAACATGCAGCACTGGTTCAAAATGAGTTTAGGGAAACGATTTCAGGGTTTACTCTGCAGGCTAGAGTTCATAGAGTTCTCTGTCAGGGTTCATTACACAGAGACAGAGCTAGAGTGTTTTACATGTCATCTACCTCTAGGAAGTACACTGCTTCTCAAAGAAGAACACGATTAAAATATCAAGGGTGACATAGCACACACCAATCCTACAAATAGAAAAACAAGTCAAAAACTACAACATAGTAAATGGATCCCAGGGGTTCCTGTAAATCTGGAGAACACCTCAAATTCTAGAAGGCATTTATATGGTGTCTTATGACAATTCCTATTACCACTAGCATCTCAAACTCAGACAAAGTCCTTAATCCTGCTGCCTTAGTGTTGTCCTCTTTTTATTTAAATCTCTTTTTTTTTATAACCAAAGAGATTTCCATTAGCAAGAAAAGTCCTCTTTAAGCCAGGTTGTGATTGTGAATTTAATGTATTATATACAGATGTGGATTTACTATGATGTGCACTTTAAACCTATATGATGTTAAGATGCAATGTTCCTTAATAGAATTAATTTAAAATTTAAAAAATGCCTCCATTGAAAAA
Source organism: Solenodon paradoxus (assembly GCA_004363575.1). NCBI lineage: Eukaryota > Metazoa > Chordata > Mammalia > Eulipotyphla > Solenodontidae > Solenodon > Solenodon paradoxus. Next base: position 47,058 of record RJWH01006629.1, read on the forward strand.
AAAGATATAACAAATTCGCAAGCACCAGTCTGAAAAGTATTTCAATTCTGTGATTATCACTACAAAGTTTCTTTTTTTGGTCTGCTATAAAAACATTTTTGCCTACTGAGCTCTTCACAGATGTTCAGTACACAGAATTCATTCTTCTTCTTACTTCCTCTACCCTGACTTATGTTTATATCTATCGATATATACCTAAGTTCCTAGTGGGGTGTGGTAAGCTAGTCTCAGAGAGAGACATTGAATTGATGCAAAGGGAATGATGGAAGATGAGGTGGATGTGGAAGTTCAGAGATCTGAATAGTGAAGGATATACTTGTCTAAGATGTTCAGATAAGCCACCAAGTTGTCCAGAAATGTATCACGTTGGTATGTGAATTATTTTGAGGTGAGCTAATAGAGTCCCTGTAGACTCAGGTGATACTTTTTTACCATTCCTTAGACTATCTAAAAGAATGAAACTTGGGAGTATTGCTTGGGATTGGAACTTTTACCAGAAATATGTTAAGAAACCTATCTATATGGCAGGGCAAATAAGTAATTGCACAGCATCTGGTCTTAGTCATATGAATCTTCTCATCATCATGTATGTTTCCAGCCTCTCTCCTTGAAGCCCCAGGCCTCTATCCCATTTCTTAGTTCAGGATAAATACCCTCACTTTGTCCCATTTGCTTTAGAATCTGCATTCATGTAGATTCTTCATACATATGTAATACGTATCCTACTAATCTGTCTGATGTTAATTTGATTGCTCCACCAGTCAAAGAACTGAGAGGACTAGGGGGACATTTCCTTTTCATTCATATACTTCCGTGAACTCCAGCTTTGTGTATTAGTCTTGAGGGAAGCTAATAGAAGTTAGGATTATGGGTTGTATAATCATATAGGTTAGCATTTAAATCTTGGTTCTGCCTTCACTAGCTCTGTGACTTCAAGAAAGTAATTTAATGATTTTAGGACTGTAAAATGAGGATACTAATAGTTCTTGCCTAATAGCAATAATAATAAGAAAAACTAATGCCCATACAGCACTTAACATAAATTTGTTTTCTCATCATCACTAGTGTTAGGACATGGAGAAAATCCCTCCATATCGCTAAGGCACTGAATGAACAAACAAATTAACATCAGACAGGATTAGGAAAGCCCCACATTAGAAACATATGAATGGAGAATTTACATGGCTTTAAATACTGAGATAAATGGGACAGATCAAAGATCTATATTCTGTGCTGAGGCCTGGGAAAAAAAGAGTCGGTATCTTCATACGACAAGACGAGATGACATCTTTACTCTGAAAGTAAAGATGTTTCTTAGAGTAGACATTTTATCAGACAAACCTACATGTGGATTAAGACCTTCACAAAGTATATTCCTCTAGGGGGATACCAGAACATGACTACTTCTTCAATTATGGACAGGGTAAGGAATTGAGAGAGTGATGAGCACTTCTTGCTTCTATTAAAGGAAGAGCAAAAGGGGTGGAATGAAGAAAGGAGCTTCTTCTTCACCTCTGTGGTTGCCATTGTCCTCAACTGAAAATAATATCAGCGTGGGACATCTATATGAGACCAACGACCTTATTTTTTTAGCCACAGAATGGCGAGAAAATAGAACCAGCAGTGACTTTCTTGTTAAAGTCATTTCCCAATATTTACTAAGTTGTTTCAAAATTACAGTTTTAATATTATAAAGACATTGGGAATGCCTTTACATGAATATTAATATTACCAACCACCTTATCCTTTAAAACTCCCCATTAAATTTAATTATTTCTGATGTTTGTTCCTTCCTCATTTATTCTTCATCTTTTCCTTAAATTGTTCCCTTTTTCTTCATCCTTATCATCTTTTTGACTTTTCTCTGTATGTCCTGTGACTTCTAATGTAGGTCTAGCATAGTCCTTCAGAACTGTTTTAGATCCCCTCGGAAACCTGTTACACTTAGGACTAAAGATTTTGTCAATGACAGTGTTGGTACTATTGTATGGTGACTTTCAGACAAAATTGATACTCATTCAATTTCATTATGAAGAGAGAAATTAACAGCCACTTACCTATGTTAAGTAAAACTATATAGCTTGAGAGGAATAACAAATCTTCATCCAGTTTTCCATTGATGAAAAAATTATTTTGTGGCTTACTCATTAGTGTCCATATATTTTAAGGAAGAAAGAAGAAACAAAAAGAAGCAAAAGTATAGATTAAAACTGGAGCAAAAGGATAAAGGGAAGACTGTTACTAAAGGAAAAGAGAATGTATATGCTACAATATGAAATGGAAAAGCACATCCACTTTAGGGCTTAGATGACCAAGATGCATGCTGTTAATTATTATATATAATTAATTACTATACTATTATATACATATAATTAATTATTGCATATATATATATCTATATATATCTCCAAACTTCAGGATCACCGCTCTTGCTCTACCTGAATGTCTCCAGGTCAGCTCAAATTAAAGCAAGTTCAGACTGCATCACCCCTTCTCACTTTCTTTCTCTACTCAGTTAAAACCCTTCCAACCACGCAGGTTGCCTTTTTACTCCCTTAGGCCTGAAAGATTTTTCATAGTACAAATCCTCTCTCTCTTTTATAAAACCTTCAGTGCTTTTCCATCGCCTTGAGATAACAAGGCTCTGTGGTCTGTCCCTGGCCTACCTCTCTATTTACTGTCAATTCAAAACCAAATCTGGACTTAGTGAGGAGAGATTTAATTCAAAAGGATTATTTGCAAGCAAAAGGAATTATTTCAGTAGGGAAATTGCTGTGACCATAGGTCTGCAACTCTCAATAGTTAGGCAAAAAGGGTTTTTCTTTTATACAGGAGTAAACAGAAAGAACCAGGTGGTAAAGTAGGCTGAAAGTGTGGTACTGTGGGATAATAAGTGATCAGAGCATGTTTTATCTTGAGGCTAGCCTGTTCTCAGAAGGCTGAGAAGGCTGTATGCTAACTCAGGCTGAGGGTGAGTCAAAGTGCAGGGACCTGAAGAAAAAAATAGAATCTTAACCAATGTTTAGTTAACAAGCATTTTGTTCCTATTGATCAGTGGGAACAAAGCAGTTCAGCTAATCAATTATGAGGCAAATAATAGGAATTTGGAGACTCTGTGGATGACCTTGTTATATGTAAATAAGGGAGTCAGTGAGTCTTAGCTGAGTCATATACGGAAGAATGGCTCTTTGTAGTGATTACCTCAAACAAAAGCAATTACTTATTTTGACAGAAAAAGTGTTTATTCAGTAACAAAATCACAGAAGAGAGAGTAGATTTGGTAGTCTGTACATGGTGAAAATCTTGTATACTTAACATGTGCGCTTCCCTGATTCTAAGACCAACAACACCCTGTATAACTTCTTAAGGATGGCTGCTTCAGTTTCTACCCAAGTGGGGAACAGTGAAAGGTGCAAGGTGTGCTGGTTCTGTACCTTGCTGATTGACATATACATGCATGGATACTTTCTTTATATCTTCACCACCTCATTTAAATAGGGTTTCAAATATTCATGTTTCAAGTAGTAAACCATTTCCTGGAACAGAAAGGGCCAGGGAATTTCTTAACCTTCGCTGTTTTCCAAGAGCACAGGGCTCAGGTTAAATTCACCAATGTCACTGCATTACTCCCTTCTTTCATTTTTTTAAAACTAGTTTTGCTACAAGAAGACTGAACTTGAAATTCCTCACATAGACATTAATCTGTACCATTACAGGCTAATATTTTCTAACCAGGCACCATTTTTTTCTGGCTTGTTCCAACCCATCACTTAGCAAGCAACTCGTATATCACTAGACTGGGTGATTTTTTCAAGTTCCTGGACAAAGATCAGTGTATTCTTGTAAACCAGGAAATAAATCAAGACCCAGAGAACCTAGTCCTCCAGCATAACTGAGGAATCTATGACATTTTATTAACATATAATCTAGTTACAGGCAAAATAAACTGGGAGATACCCAGAGGATAAACTGAACTGGTTTTCTCCCCCTGGGACTAGAAGATTTGTAATCTACCTGATAAACCAGTAGACACTTGTCATGCAATCCCATCTGCAATGCAAGTACCTAACCTCCCCTTACTCACACCCCCTACCCACAACTTTTTAATATAACCTCTGTGGCCCCTTCAGAGTGTGAAGTAAATTTGAGATAGAGCAGATCCCTCACTTCCTTGATTATTCTCTAGATAATAAACCTAATTTCTTTTCATCAATATTTATTCTCTTGAGTATTGGCCTTTTCAAAGCAGTGGCCAGTGGGTCTGGGTTCAATAACATTCTTACTAACAATGTGAATTTCACTTGACTTCTGTGCTCCTCAAAACCAGCAACAATTAAGTATTTGCCTCACTCTTTCCTGTTACCAGAATTGGCTTATTGCAAAGGGTCACCTTTCCTAGATGAATTAGATAAGATTTATAGATGGTCCTATTGCTTGTCAATGACAACACACAGCACTCCACCCCCAATTTCCTTTGCTTCATAAATGATTAGCTAAACTGTATCCCCACTAATAAATCTATCAGTTGGAACAAAATGGTCATTAATTT
>RJWH01006630.1:0-51491 GCA_004363575.1 Solenodon paradoxus
CATTAGTTAAATCTAAGGAATGTGATTATATTGAGAAGTAGCTCTGAGAGTAAAAGAAGTATGTGAGCTGTCTCTGTCTCTGTCTCTGTCTCTGTCTCTCTCTCTCTCGCACACACACACACACACACACACACACACACACACACACACACACAGAGTGATTAAAATCATAGACAGGAGCCGGAATGCCTGGGTGCAAATACTGGCTTCCAGTTACTAGTTATATGACCTTGGGCAAGTTATGTAACCTTTATGCTTCTCAAAAATGGCGAAGATAATGATAGTGCCAGCCTCATTGTGGCAAAGATAAGTAAATGAGTTAAAATATGTGAAGCAATTAGAACAGTATCTAGTGCATCTTAAGCACCCACAAGTTGACAGGAAATGTGTCTGTCAGTTAATGTCTGTCAGGAGGCCTTCCACAACATGGATCCCTGAGCTAAATTTACTAGGATTCTTATACTTCAAGAGACGGTCTGTTTGTTATGTCTCCCCACACACTGCTTTTCTAACTTTACATGGCTCCTCACGTACTTCATTCTCCTAACCCCTTACCCTCTTCTCTGCCAAGAAAATAAATGTAGGCGCTGAGGTAGGAGTTTGCTGAGCTGTACTTCAGTAACTTTCATTTGTCATCTAAGAAGCAGTTACTGCAGAACAGAGGGCTAAACATCCTATTAATGGTTTTACATATTCTCCCCGGTCTTAGAAGTGGCCACCCTTCCTCACATCTAAAGACATGTAAAATCCATTAAAAAAAACACAGGCTTGCCTTCTTTAGTTACTTTTATGGAAAGCTGGTGGGGCTATCTTTGCAATGTTTGTATTTTGTTTTTAGAAAAAAAGATATTTTTTCTCTCTCTTTATATATTTAAACTTTTCTGATACCAAGGCTGTGTGTGTGTGTGTGTGTGTGTGTGTGTGTGTGTGTGTGTGTGTGTGTGAGAGAGAGAGAGAGAGAGAGAGAGAGAGAGAGAGAGAGAGAGAGAGATAGATGCTGCCACAGTGGGTGCTATGTCTAACACATAAACATTCTGTATTCTTTTTTTTCTCCAGCTTTATTGAGCTAAAATTGATGTCATCTTGTGTAAGTTTCAGGCACACAACATGATTTGATTAATATATTGTGAAATGATTACTATAATAAGGTTAGTTAACAGATCCATCACCTCATATATTACCTTTTTATAAACTGTGGTGAGAACCTTTGAGATCTACTCTTCTAGCAACTTTCAAGTATGCAATACAGTATTCTTAGCTATGGTCAAGGAGACTAAAAATGTCAAACTCATAGCAACAGAGAAAACATAGTATTTCTTGAATGTGTTGTTATAAGAGAGTAAGGAATACCATGCAGCTCAGTAAAATGAAGAAGTTGTTGATAACAGCTTGATGATCCAACACCTGTCCAATTTACCTTTTACTTTTATTTCTTGCTTTGTTTGCATGGAAAGTGACTGCATGTTGAAGTCCACCTCAGCCTCTTTTCTCTGTTGTCTGAGGAAGCAGGGTAGGTAGGGGTTACCTGAGTGGTCTTTTGGCAATGAATGGCAACTGAGAAGTTTGCTGTGTCCTCCCATTTCCTAAATACTTTGCTTTCCTTCTCTCTGTACTGTGTTCTCAACTAAGTGTAATCAATGATGGTTAAGGTATCACTATAGTGTTAAGATGCTGACATTTTATCTGAGTAAGCTCAAAGATTCAAGATGACAATGCAGCTTTCATAATATATCTGAAACCTCTCTTTCTAGTGTATTGTCCTCCATTGTTGATCTTCTTTACCCAAATACATAATCTACTTTCCTGCCTGTGCATTTGCTCAGATTATTCATATTATTCTCTCTCCTTGGAATTCTCTTTTCTTAAATTCAATTTCTACCTGCCCAAGTCTTGTTCATCCTTTAAGACCAAGTCAGCTACATGAAGTCTTCCCTCATCCCGTGATTCCACAGGCAAAATCAGTTTTGCTTTCTCTGTGCTCTCTCATAGAACTTTATTTGTATTCTGTTTCATTACTTGTTCTGCTCTTCTTTCATTGTAATTAGTTAAATTCATGTTCATTTCCTCTAGAGTATAAGTGCCTTGCAGGCAGAAGCTGTGTCTCTTTTATTATTCCAGTCCCACTCAGTAACACGTGTAGTATTCCTTGCACAAGATGTAAATGTTTGCTGAGATTAAAACTTTCCCAAATGATCTTTATTGCTGTCACTTCAGAATCTCCTAGGTATAAGAGGAAGCTCTATTTGTGCAAAGTGTGTAGAATCTGTAGAGTGGAGGACATTGAAAGGGATATACCATATAAATAAATTTCATGTCAGATGGGTGTGGGGCTCATCCACTCTTTCAGACACATTGTTCCTCATGAACAGGAAATATCAGTTTCTTCTGAACTCCCCTCCAGAGCTCTGTAGGACTCCTGGATGTGCCTAAACTGAGTGGAGGGTTTGAGTGGGGAAGTTTCTCATGGTGGGGTGGGTCAGAAGGCTGATGAACTTTAAAACCAGGAATAAAAGACCTATAAAATGAGTGAGTGGGATATCTTTAGAGAAACTGTCAAACTCTGGAAGAAGCAAAGGGTACAAAGGAATACTCCATTTATATTTTGATACATAGTAGAAACAATTCCCAAAATAACTGGCACGTTTTGGGAGCATATTTATTTTCTTGTAGTAACCAGCAATAAAACCCTTTAAACAGTAAAATCCTTTGAATTCTTGCCTGTGTGTTTCAGGGAAGGGTGGAGACTCTGACTCTAAGCTGTGAGCTAGCAGGGAAGGAAGAACTTAAGAAAATAGAGTAGGGTGGTTCATTGGAAAGAAATGAGCAAGGCAAACTCATGTTGCCTTTGTAAAGAAAAAGCACAGAGCACAAGACTTGAAGACTTAATAGGAAGACTGGTGCTCGGATTCTTGGTCTTCAACATCAAAAGCATGACTCGAGTCATTTGGGGTGGAGAGATTTACACAAATAGCCAAGACAGCTGTAATGGTATTATCAGGGAGAATAGGTTTTCCCACAGACATAAAGCCCTTAGTGAAGCCTATTAAACCAAACCAAAGAGCAAAGGTCAAAAAAAAAAGAGCTGGAATCTTCCATAAACGAATCAACCAGCCAACCAACAATATTTACCAAGTTAACCCCAGTTGTTTTCAGAACTTTCCAGTGCCTTCCAAGAAATTTGAGTTGCTTTATTTACATCATAAAGACACTTTTCCCTGGAGTAGTTTCTGTACAGAAAACACTTAAGGACACCCTGCTCTTTTGGATTGCGTCTCGATTTGGAAAGATTTTAATATCACTGCTTTACATTTAGGTTGGCATTTTGCTTTTTCAGCCAACTTTCCGCTCTAATAGTTGTGCCTGGTTTCTCTTCCCCCATGCAACTTTCTAAAGCCCACTGTAGTTCCCACACTTCGATCTATATTTTCTCTACAAAATGCATTTACTATAGTATATTTTCCAGTGTTTGATATTCTTACTTTATGAAATCAATCAGTAGATGTTTCTTAAGTGTTTTGTATATTGTGACTGTTACATCAAGAGACACAAAATGACATAAAGCCTTTCCTTGAGGAGCATGCCACCTAAGTGGAGATTTTTAAGAACTAGAATGTTTCTCATATTTGGCCTTTGCTGTCTATTCCTGTTACCCTTCTTTGCTAGTCCCTGTTGGCATCACAGTAGCCTCTTAAATAATCCCTAAGAATACTGTGATCCCCCATCAAATTAACTTCAGTTCCTCTTTAAAAAATTTACTATGGTCAGTCTCCCACCTTATTACCCTGAAATAACTTTGAAAAAAGTATTTTTCAAAGATGCTATATTGATGAAAGAAATAACTTCTGTCTCTTTAGCTTGGCTTAAAATTCCTTCCTTACCATTTTTTAAGTTTTATTTTCATGGAAAGGTACAGGCAGGAGGAGAAAGGAGGAAGAAGCATTTTTATTTCTTTTATTTAGTTGTTTATCCCAGTTGTTCCTGCAGTCCCCAGGATACAAACCCAGGACCTTGGGATATATATAGACTATATATGTCAACTATTACTCCACCAGGCCATGTCAACTACCTTTTAAATATAAGTCTGTTCCATCTTTAAGACTTAATTCATGCTGCACTTTATTCAGGTGTCTTTTCTCCATTTCCCTATTGAGAGTGATACTTACTTTTAATTTCCATAGATTGTAGTCATGCATTTGGTATTTAACTTACGTTACCCCAACTTGTTTCTGGAGAATAAGTGAATTCTTAGTTGCTCTGTGGGAAGGATCTGAATCTTGTCCCTATTGGATCACTGTCTTCTAACCGTCCCCCATGCTACATGAACTTGTTCGTTTTATATGTGTGACTCTTTTTCAGGTTGCAAATTTACTGATGTCAGGGCCTTAGCATAATGCATTGCACACAAGAGATGCTTTTTATATGTTTGAAGATGAAGATGATGACTTTTCTTGGTTTCCAAATATAGGACATTATGAGAGTAGATGGCAAAGGAAAGATGGAGGAAGGGGGATGAATGAGACCTTTACAGTAATGTCCATAAGAATGATCAGGGCTTCAACTTACTGGCTTCTTGGCTCAGAGCCAGAGGAACTTTAGTGAGAATGAAAAGAAAAGGAAGGCAGGACTTTGGAATTGCTCCAGATTTATGTGGGGGATAATCGAGCAGTAGAAGTCAGTGCTAACTGAATTGAATTAACTGCATTAATAATAGTGGCATTAACACAAAAACGGATAGCAGACGTGGAATTCACATTTAGAGGGAAGGTGATGACTTTGTTTTTAGACATACTGAGTTTAGGGTAACGTGAATAACCAAGTAGACATGTCTTAACAAGCTGTGAGATTTTCCACTCCCGCCCCCCCATTCAATATTCAATTCAATGCAAGAAATATTTCCGGATATCTGCTCTATTTCAGTCACTGTGCTGAAGATATAGTCAAATAATATAAAGCCTCTGGTCTCCAGAGCCCATATTTTCATTGGGACGACAGATTAATATTAAATTACTGTGATATAAGGTAAAGGGCATATTTGAATTATATATAAAGTGCTGTGGGTACATAAGTAGAGTACCAGTTGTGTCTAAGCAGGTGAGGAAAGATTACAGAAATGTTAACCTTTGAGTGAGGCCTGGAAAATTAAGTAGAAATGTGGTCAATAAGCAAATATGGGATTGACTTTCCAAGTGAAAGGATAATCTGGAACAAATACACAGAGCATGCTGGAAGTGCCGACACTCTAGGGGCGACGGTACCTGAAATTACTCAAGAGAATGGTTGCTAGAATAAAGATGGATGCTGCAAAAGAGGTAATGATCAGAAATTGAAGACAATTTTGTTACACTAAGCTGGAGAGGCAGTATAGTATGATGTGATGGTTAAGGGCATGGAACCCCCTGGAATTCAAATCCCCTCTCAACCACTTACTAGATGTGGAATCTTGAACAAGTTGTTTAGTGTCTCTGTTCTCAGGTTTCCTCATCTGTAAAATGGGGATAATAGTGACTGCCTCATAGAATTGTTTTGATGATGAAAAGAGCTAATAGATGTCAACTGATTATAACATTGCCTGACATTTAGTGAGTATTATGTAAAGGTTCCTTCAAGAATTAAATTACAAGAAATAAGACACCACACCATTGTGCACGGCACCATCAGCAGCCTCCAAAAGACACTAAATGGAAAGTATTGAAGTTTCCAGATGTTCTAAGCAAGGATCAAGGGAGAGTTAGATAGATCTTTTATTCTCACATGAGTAGGAGTTCCTTGAGAGGGTGAGATTACTTGTCCTTGAAAGGAAAATCCAATCTAAGGAAAGGGTGAGGAGTCAGAGAAAAAAAAATTAGAATGGCCAGAGTGGGACTGTTAATTCAGAATAAATGTAAGCTTTCCATTGTGGCATTCCCCCTGGAAAGTGGAAATAAGATAAAATAAAGTTGTCATTCGGCAAACATTGATTTCAGTTTAGGTAAGAAGTTGGTCAGTAGGGACTGGAAAAGATGAGTGAGAATGCAGCAGGCTCCAGTGATAGTTATTTCGCGGGGCTTGGAGTATGCAGAGGAACCCTCTGAAGAGGGCTAGCAATGGGAAATGTAACTCTACCTTGCTAATGAAGCACATCTACCCCTCCAGTTTTGATGCTCTCAAGTAAACTATTGTCTTTTTCTCAGCCTTCTAGAGCTCTTCTTCAGGGATCGTTGAATAGATTTTCAGAATGATTGTGCTTCCCTGTGTGACTGTTCTGTGTGCTGCTGAAATGGAACTGAACCTCATCCATCCACCTAACCAGCCCAGGGGTTTTGGTTTGATTTCTGGTTTTTCCGCTTAAGAGTTGTGTGGTCTTGAGCAAGTGAAATGTCTCTGAGCCTCAGTTTCTATATCTGGGAGATGGGAATGTGGATATGATAATTACAAGAAATGATTTATAAAGTACTTGGCACAATAAGTGCACTAAAGTTGTAAGTTTGTTTTCTCTCTTTTTCCTGTTGCATTTGGGCAGCCCAAAGATCCCTGGCTCTCATTTTCACAATTCCTAGGCGCTTCATACCATCTAATGTCAATAGTGGTCAAGATTGGAAGAAGTCAGTACGTGAAAGATAATGAAGAATGGTGACTTTTTCCCCCCAACTATGCTCTGACTTTGTGGTAGAGATATTTTGATGTAGTCAATATCCCAAAGTAGGAAAAGTATTCAGATACTAGACAGTCTAAGGTGAGAAATATATACATAATATATATACATATATGTAAAGACATGATGACTACTAAGGGAAAATATATCTAAATATATATATATATGCAATGTGAAGATATGGCTACACATTCATATATTAAAAAATTAGAGGGGAACAAGGAAAATTGAAAACATTTTTGTTTGGACGGTAGAAATATGTTATTGTAATGTTATCTTATTATTGTGCCTGTGGAGAAGGATCTTCTTTCCCTGACATACTTAAATCTCCTTACCCTCTTTCCAAAAGAACAGCAGGAGGACAGGGTGCTGGAGTAAAAGGAATTGTACAGTGGGAATAACATGCCCCCATCTCATCTGTCCTTCCGCCCAGCTTCCATTAACCATCATGAGATACCAGAGACCCGGAGAGCTTCCTATCTGTGGTGCTTCAATGCCCTTGCATCATTAATATCATCATCTCTACCCTTCTTCTAGGAGTGGATCTTAAGAGGGAGGTATGGAAGAAGTTGTGCATGCTTAGCTGTCAGTCCGAACCTTTCAGAGCCAGCAGGGGACAAAGGCAGCAATCACTGTGTAATATTCTGCACTTTCTTGGCAGGTGAATACTGCTATGCATGAGGCAAAACTTATGGAAGAATGTGACGAGTTGGTAGAGATCATCCAGCAGAGGAAGCAAATGATTGCAGTCAAAATCAAAGAGACAAAGGTAAAGCTTCAGTGAGGCCAAGACAGAGTTGACTTAATAAATGTTAAAGTTTCATCCAGATGATTTCAGTTTGAAGTTGGATCATGAAAGAAGGGAGGCCATAGGGATGGAGGCGAAGAAGAAGGAATGTTTGACTTAATGTTATAAATCCAATAAAAATGATGGCAATCCTGGGTGCTGGACATATTCTAGATCTTGACTTGGTTGGTAGTTATGTGGGTATATGTATAGGTAAAAAAATCATTGACTTCTACTTCAGATTTGGGTGCTTTACTGTATGTATGTTACAAGTCATTACAAAAAGAAAAAAGTGATGGTAGAAATGCGGGTCAGAATTATGAAAGAAACAAGAATGCCAGGATAAGGACTGGACTTTACTCTGACAAGCATTAAGAAGCCATTATAGTTTCTTATGCAGGTAGAAGACTGATCATGATGGAGGTGTGTAGGTTAGATCAGAATGAGATGATACCAAAGTCATGGAAGCCAGTTATGAGGCTTATGAAATGATTCTTGGTATGAGTTGATAAAGACCTAGACCAGGGGAACACAGCCCAAATGGAAAGGAAAAATAGAATAGCTATTGCTAGAAATGAAATGATAGGAATAATCAGCTTATATAAAAGATGGAGGAGCGAGACTTCTAGACTTCTCATGGTCAAGAAGGTCAGGTGTGAGCTGCAATGCATTTTTATTTGCGCTTTGATGGTCTGCTGATCAGTGTAGTGATTATAAGCTCATGCATTGTGTATACTTTGAGAAGTTATGAGACACTTGAGTGATGACCAAATACTTGGTGCTATGCTGGGTGGTGCCAGATAACATAGGAATTGAAGTTTCCAAGAACCAGATCTGTGAAAACACAGGTAGGCATAAAGATCCTTGAGAAATATATACACAGAAAAGTAGTTTTCTCATAAAGAAAAAGGAGGTACTTTTTATTAAACATATATATGAAAATATATTGACAATCAAAGGTAAACAATGGTGATCTCTAGGTGGTAGCATTTCTTTTTTATATGTTTTAATTTCTAGATGTTCTATAATGATGTATACTCATGATCAGAAAAATTTAATGTTATTAATAAAAAACAGGCGGTAGATAAACAAGAGTATATGAATGAGTGTGCTGCAACCTGAGTGAGCAGATATGAGGTGGGCGAAGGAGGGGTTGGCAAGACAGATATATAAGATAGAGTGAGAAGGTGAGTGGTTAGTTAGTATGAAGCCATGGGATATTAATAGGCCTCATTTTTGGAATCCCTGCAGCAGATCTCCTTCATGTTGTTTTATAGTTTTTAATTAAGTACTGGATGTTTTCTCTTATTTTTCTTTGATAATTCTTTTAAGGTTATGAAACTGAGAAAGCTGGCACAGCAGGTTGCTAATTGTCGCCAGTGTCTTGAGCGGTCAACGGTCCTCATCAACCAAGCTGAGCACATCCTGAAAGAAAATGACCAGGCACGGTTCCTTCAGTCTGCAAAAAATATTGCTGAGAGGTGAGTTCCTTATATTCTTTTGACACGCTGACTCTTATGAAAAGGGGTTAGCTTAAAGCCATCTAATTCCGGTCAGGTGTGTATGTATATAGTGGATACACCTGAAGATTTGACCAGTTAGGTAGTTGCTAAGCCTCAGTGGAAGATTGCCCAGTGGATTTCTGGTGCCCTTCGCTCCATCTCATCAGCCTACCTGTCCTTCTAATGCACAGCCACGAATAAATGTCCTAGCTTGTCACAGCTCTGCACTGCCCACTCAGAGCCACAACTTTCTATTTCAGTGTTGGTATAGGGGCAGAGAAACTTTTAGCTGCATTGATAGGTGTGTGCTGTTCCTAAGTGTTTGTGAACTTTGCTATTTTCATTTAGTTATTCCTCACATAAATTCTTTAGAACAGCAATTCTTAGACTTTCATTTTGTCAGTCACCCCTTTGAAAACTTGATGAAAATCACGAACCTTCTTTCTGAGGCAAAAAGTGCCTATTAGATATCTACATATAGAATTTTACATACAATTTTAGAGAACTCATGGATCCCTAGAAGCCTGTCTGGATGTTTGTAAAGAATTCATGGTCTGAGGTGAAGCATTGTTCAGTATAGTTACCAAGACTTCAAGAGACTAGCTATAGGGGCTCATTAGGTCAGACTTTGGCCTTCTAACTTCTCATTCATTGAAGTCTTTGGCTATATGATCATAGTCTTCCTTTCTATTGCTTCTGCCATCATTCTGAGTGACAGTTGCAATAGCCACATGATTGACCCATCTAATACACTAGCCGTCTAATCTCCTATCTACTTGACATTCCTTCTTTCTGTGACCCTTACCTCTGCTCTACCTTATCTACCCACTTCCATGACCCACATGCTAAATTTCACCAACACTCAGTATTACACTTAGCTCATAAAACATCCCACCTTCTAACTTCAACCTCTATATTTATAATTATCTGTTTTTCTTCTGGAATATCTACAACTTCACTAGAACCTTTAAGTCCAGACTCCTATCTACCAGCAACCTGTAGTCTTCATTTCTTTCTTTGGCCTACTCAGAGTTTGTGATTTCTCACTTTAGCTACTCTTTTTTTCAATATCCCCAGTTCCCTTGGCCCACTGTTTTTGTTTTTGTTTTTGTTTTTGTTTTTAATCTTCTCACATCAGCCTGTTAAAATCCTAAGCCTGAATCAGGCTAGCTATTCCCACCTTTCCTGTGCCAATATTTGAGTTGAAGAATCCTGTTGGACAAAACCACATAACCTAAGAGGTTGTTGCAAGTGGACCACAGCTTTATTGCTTCTGATCCTATCTGGGCCCTCAGTACTGATCTGAAACCTTTCCATATTGCTTCGGTCAGCTTTCTTTTTATCTTATATCCATAATGACTACCTCAAATCTTCTGTACTCATCTCAGAATTCCAACCCTGCCACCTTCTCACTCATGCTCAGCAAAAGACTTTACCTCCTATTTCGTAGAGAGAGTAATAGGCACGATATGATAAATTTCCAAACTCCTCATACCAAACTGCTGGACATACCTACATCCATATCCAGCACTTCCACCTTTCTTCTGGTTGTAATAGAAAAAGCTGTCCCTTCATCTGTGCTTTGTACACATGCCCTCTTTTTTCCGTACATTCAGTTTTCCACCCTTTCCCCTACTGGTGACTTTAGTTAGACTATAATGATCAAGAGTTGGTTTCTGTTTATTGTATTCCATTGCTTTGTTGCTTTATATGCCACATGTGAGTGAGATCATCTGATATTTGCCTTTCTCCTTCTGGTTTATTTCACTTAGCATAATTCTCTCTGGTTTCATTCATGTTGTCACAAATGACAGGATTTCACCATTTTAGGGCTGTGTAGTGCTCATTGTGTATATATGCCACATCTTCTTTATCCATTCATTTGACGATGGACACTTAGGTGGTTTCCAATTCTTGGTTATTGTAAATAACACTGCAATAAACATGAGAGTGCATATATTTCTGTGGATTGATGTTTTTGTGTCTTTTGGGTAAATACCCAGAAATGGGATGACAGGATTGTATGGAATTTCCATTCTCAATTTTTTGAGGAATCTCGTACTGCTTTCCATAAGGGTTACACCAGCAGTTTACACTCCCACCAGCAGTGTAAAAGTGTTCCCTTTTCTGCACATCCTCACCAACATTTATTGTTTCTAGACTTTTGGACAATAATAAATCTCACAGGCATAGGGTGATACCTCATTGCTCTTTTGATTTGCATTTCTCTGATAACAAGTGAGGAAGAGCAACCTTTCATATGGCCATTGGCCATCTGTATGTCTGATTTTTCTGCCCATTTTTTGATAGGGTTTTTTTCTTTTTCTGTTGTTGAGTTTCAGGAATTCTTTATATGTTTTGGATATTAAGCCCTTGTCAGATGTATGATGTGCAAATATGTTCTCCCATTTAGTAGGTTGTCTTTTGATTTTGTGATAGTTTCTTTTGCTGTGCAGAAGCTTTTTAGTTTGATGCAGTCCCACTTGTTTATTTTTGTTTTGTTTCCCTTGCTGCTGGAGTTGAATCCCCAAAGATGCCTCTAAGGCTGATGTCATGGAATGACTTGCCTACGTTATCTAAGTATTTTATGGTTTCCAGTCTTATATCCGAGTCTCTAATCTATTTTGAATTAATTATTGTGAATGGCATTGGAAAGTGTTCTAGATGCATTCTTTCACATGGGCTGTCCAGCTTTGTCAACACCATTTGTTGAAAAGATTGTCCTCATTGTATGCTTTTGGCTTCTTTGCTGTAAATTAACTGACCATATATGTGTGAGTATTTCTAGTGACCCAGTTCTATTCCACTGATCTCTATCTCTCATTTCATTCTGGTACCATACAGTTTTTATCACTGTTTTGTAGTATAGTTTAAGATCTGGTGGTGTGATACCTCCACTTTTACTCTTTTTTTCTCATGACTGCTTTGGCTGTTTGGAGTCTTTTGTGATTTCATACAAATTAAAAACTTCTTGTTCTAGTTCCTTTAAAAATGTCAGTGGGATTTTGTTAGGTTTGCATTAAATGTGTACATTGATTTAGATAAGATGGCCATTTTAACAATGTTAATTCTTCCCAACAATGAGCACAGGATATCATTCCATCTCCTTTTATCTTGCTCTGTTTCTTTTAACAAAGTCTAATAGTTTCCATTGTATGTGTTTTTCACCTTTGTAAAGTATATTCCAAGGTATTTAATTCTTTTTTGTTTCTGTTGTAAATGGAATAGTTTTTTGATTTAATTCTCTTCTATTGTATCGTTTACATAGAAAATGCAACAGATTTTTACATATAGATCGTAGCCTGCTACTTTACTGTACACATTGATTAATTCTAGTAGTTTTATAATGGGATTTTTAGTGTTTTCTACATATATTATCATGTCATCTGCAAATAGTGATAGTTTTACTTCCTCCTTTCCAATTTGGATGTCTTTTTTTTTTATTCTTGCCTAATTTCTCTAAGACCCCCAATGTGATGTTAAATAGCAGTGGTGAGACTGGACAGTCTTGCCTTGCTCCTGATCTTAGAGTAAGTGTTTTCAGTTTTTCACCATGGAGTATGATGTTGCCTGTGGATTTGTCATATATGATTTTGATTATATTGAGGTATGTCCTTCTATCCCAATTGTTTAAAAAGTTTTTTAAAATCATAAATGGGTGCTGAATCTTGTCAAAAGCTTTTTCTGCATCTATTGATATGATCATGTGATTTTTCTTCTTTCTTTTGTTGATGAACACTTGATAAAAATCCTGAAATTGATTTTTAAACCCACTCATGCTTCTCTACTTTTTACCCCTTCTAGTTATTATCCTAACCTTCTCCTTTCCTTACAGCAACCTTCTTGAAAGTCTCCATTTCCTCACCTCTAATTTACTCTTCTTAAACATTGAAACATTATTTATATTAAAGTGAATACTCACTTAGTACAGTTAACAACCAAATATTACTAATAGTCATAATGCAAGGAGTAACAGTCTCCCTTTACCCCTAATTTATGCTCTCCAATAATAGGAACAATATTAAGAATTTGCTTTCTGATGGGCATTATTCTAAGCCTTTAGAAGTATTAGCTCATTTAACTTGCACAAAACCTTATGAAACAGACACTCTTGTTATCCCTGTTTTACGAAGGGCAGCATGAGGCTCAGAGAAGTGAAGGAACAGAGACAGGATTCAAACCTATGAAGTACTAGTGCCATAGTCTATTTATTTATACTTTTACAGCAAAATCAAACAATTTCAGCTTTAACTTTTCCCACTGGCATATCACTTAGAAAATCTTTGTATTGCTATTTTTTTCAGTTTTAGATATTAACCATTGACTTTTGCAAATTTGGAACATTTTTATCCATTTTTTTCAGATATTTTTTATAACCCTCCTTCCTCGCTTAGGGGAACTCCAGTTACATTATATTAGGCTGCTTGAAGTTGTCCTACAATTCACTAACTTTTTCTTCCATAGTGTCTAATGTACTGTTAACTTTGCGGTTTTTTGGTTTTTTTTTGTCTAAGATATTGAAGTTTTTACTTTAGAAGTTCAATTTGGGTCTATCGATATTGTCTATATCTCTTTTTTATATTAAACCTTTCGTCTAGCTTTTTGAACATATGGGATACAGTTAGACTAATTCTTTTCTTGTCCTCATTTATTAAATCTGACATCTGAGTCTCTTTAATTGGCTGTCTTTTCACATTATGTGTTATATTTTCTTGCTTCTTTGCATATCTGATCATTTTTGATTGGATGCCAGACATTGTGAATTTTATTTTGCTGGATGCTGTATATTTGTTCTGGGTAGTTAAGTTACTTGAAAGTAGCTTATTCTTTGAGTCTTGTTTTTATGATTTCTAGGTGGGACCACAGTAGTGTTTAGGGGAATTTTTTTCCGACTACTGAAGCAAGTACCACCTGAGTACCCATCTGAGTACTCTATCCAGCGCTCCATGGATTATGAGATTTTCCAGTCTGTCTGGTGAGAACAGACACCATTTCTGCCTCCGTTGTGAGCATCAGAGGCTGTTCCCTTGGATATTTTTTGATGACTCTTCCTGGCATTGGGCAATTTATTGCATATGTTGACCAGTATTCTGTTGAATACCAGAGGGTAACCCTCTAAAGGTCTCCAGAATTCTCTCGGTGACAAGTTATCCTCTTAGGTACTCTGCCTTATGAACTCCAGCCAACTTAGTCTTACAAATGACAAAACGAGGCACAGAGAAGTTAAGTGACTTGTATATGACTGTCGAATTTAGAAAAAAATTCTCCTGGTGTTCAGAAATCTTAGGATTCTCTCTCAGGCTTTTCTGTATATCACACATCAGTGTTAGCTATAGTCATCATGCTGTATATTAAGTCCCTAGTACTTACTATAACTAGAAAATAGAGGTGTCGGTATATGTGCAGCAGGGTATGTTTGTTTAACCTCTCATCCCCTTACAACTAGTTCATCATAAACGCTTCTTCTTTAGTCTTCCTACTGAGTGTCTCCTCCCTCCACTGTAACTGTATATTGTTGCCACATCCATATTTCTTGTTTCCCCTTTTTAAAAAATTAGTATGTATTTGCTTGGCAATACTATGTAAGCTTCAGTGAACAGATTCACCCCTGATCAGTGTGGGTTTTTTTTCTATCCTGCCATTTGCATGCTAAAGGGGCCTCATTAGCTCTGATTCAGAAGGTCTGGCAGAGCTCTGAGATAATTCTGATGTCTAACCGTGATTAAGAATTGCCGAACTATGTTAGAATATACTTTAATTTTCTCTTTTAAAAGGAACTATCTAAATGGTTTAGTGTACAGACTTTAGAATCTGATGAATGTGGATTCAGTTATATTTCTTACCCTTACTTCTTGTGTAGCCTTGTACCAGTTACTTGACCTTCCTTTGTCCATTTTAGGATTCCCAAAATGAAAATAACACCTATTGCACAGGGCTATGTAAGGAGTAAAATAGGAAATGTATATAAAGTGCGTGCATACTGTCTTTTATATACTAAGTGCTTACTAAATGTTAGCATTTGTTTTGTTAGTCATTCGGTTATTCATTCAGCAATTATTCACACAGAGTGAATATGGTCAACATGTGTTAGGCAATAGGAGCTATAAGAGGTCAAAAATATGAACCGTGCTCTGGAGACATTTAGAATCGGTTAGAGAGATAAAATGACCATAGTGTTATACAATTAGAGAATAATACAATGAAATAGAAATGTTAATAAAGATCGAATTATTGTAGTTTTAAGGCGAAAGTTTAAGCCCAGCCCCAGTATGCTGACTTGTTCAGCATTAAAATAAGGTCTCTCAAATTGCTCTTACCAAACCTAAGCCTTCAGAGGTCTAGTCTTGGTGCTGTCTGCCAGATGGAAAATGATGCAGAGGGGAAAAAATTCTGTATTTACTTCTCAAAATTAAGACAGGATGGGGGAGTATGTTTGAGGGGTGGACATATGTGAATAAATATGGTATAACTCTTAATTGGCTCCCGATGATTAAAATTTAAATGTTTCCATTGGAAAAGCACAAATATGCTGTTTTCACTTAATGAATCAAACCCTACAAAGTTGTTTATCTTCCCCTTGTTAAACCAGAAAGCAAACACTGGATAAAGGTTGCAACCTATTTTGATATATATTGATGTACTTTTCTTTTTTCCAGGGTCGCTATGGCAACGGCATCTTCTCAAGTTCTGATTCCAGACATCAATTTTAATGATGCCTTTGAAAACTTTGCTTTAGATTTTTCCAGAGAAAAGAAACTTTTGGAGGGGCTAGATTATTTAACAGGTGTGAAAATACAGAACTTTCCTTCCCATTTAAATCCTTTTCTTTTGCTATGCTTTTACTTTAAAATAATCTGGAAAGGACAATATTTATCATGAAAATGATTGGATAATCTTTAAAATGATAGGTGTATTTTTGGATAGAAGATTTTAGTTCATGTAACAGAAAACAAAGATGATTCACCTGATATTTTTAAGGGCTGAACAGGTATATTATCTGTACGTAAATGTGAAAATCAAGAAGTTGCTGATGGATTTCTCCTTCTGAGCTTAACAGTAATATATTGCCACTTGTTATGGGGATAGAACTCAGGTGGAAATTAGGGAGTATTAGAAAATGTCTCACAAGTGTCAAGTAGCACTCAAGGAAATTTAGGAATTAACAGATTAGGAAGAAAAATGTAAGTAATATCTGGCATGCAGACAATTTTAGAAAATGAAGGATTCAACCAGCCTATTAAAAATTCTGGCTACCTTCACAATTATTTAATAATCATGTCATGAGAAAATATGCATATATAATAACTTTATAGCTATTTTTGTTAATATATTAAAATAACTGACACTTTACTATCTACTCTATTTATGCCGGACTCTGTATATTCATTTTGTATCATGAATCCTCACAACAAATCAGTGAGGTAATTATCCCCATTTTGCAGATGAGGGGACTCATTAATTTGTATTTGACTTTATTGCCAAAATATAGAAAGAATCTTAATTTTGAAGTATAAAGAAGTGGATTGAGGATCATGTAATAAGGAAACCGTGTGACTATTTTAATATCTGTGTTTATACAGGCAGAGTAGAAATCAGGCGATTGTCGCAATAACTTGGGCTTCTATCTTTATCATTGAAGTAAAAGTGGTTTGGGGGTTTGGGGGATCTTTGCTTCAGATTGTGTGAGACACGCAATCTACACCTTCTTATTAAGAAAACTTCCTCTTCACGAGATGTTAGGTTGGGCAGTAAGAGTAATGTTTGCCAAATCCAGAATAGAAAGTATGTTTTCCTTACCTTTGTCTCCACCTTGCCTTACAGCCCCAAACCCACCATCTATCCGAGAGGAACTCTGTACCGCCTCCCATGACACCATTACAGTCCACTGGATCTCGGATGATGAGTTCAGCATCAGCTCCTATGAGCTTCAGTACACCATATTCACTGGCCAGGCTAACTTCATCAGTAAGTCATGGTGTAGTTGGGGCCTGTGGCCAGAGATAAGGAAATGTAAGGAAGCAGTAAGCTGCTCAAGATTGGCTGGTGCGCCACGAGGCAAGTGTTTGTAAGACATGTCAGGTTGTTTAGTAGACAGTGTGAGCTCTCCTAGGAATTGCAAGTTGTGTACTTCCTTGTTGGGCGATCACTGGGGCCACTACCATTTTTTTATGTAATTCTTAGCCTTTCCTCAATTGATCCATGTCATTCCACTCTGCCAAGTCAGAACACAGCTCAGAATTCATTCCTGGGTAGCCAACTTACTATCATTGCTGATTTGTGTGTGTGTGCACATCTCTCTCCTTGACTTTTATTCCGCTTCATTATCATGGTAAAATACATCATGTTCAAAGACTACTGCTTCCTTTACCATACCAATTTGATTAAGTAAATTTAGTGACAAGCACCCCCCCCCCACAACCTGTCATTCTTTCCTTTATCTCCAAGAATTACACCAAATATAAAAATGCGTCGTGGGCTACAGAATAAAAAGATGTTCAAAATGCAGCCATGTAGCTTGCATATTATAGTTTCTCCTTTTGATGAATTGGAACAAGATCAGGCAGAGTTGGAACTAAACTCATCCATTGTCAGGCAAGAGGGCTTGAACTACAAATTGCCCTCCATGTACTGGGGGTAAAAAGAAAGTGAAAGCAAAATTGAAGCTGAATTCAAGGCTCCAACTGACTCCCACCCTCAAATTACATCTACATAACTGCAAACCAGTATTTTTTTTTCTTCTTTGTGCTTCTGTGTCTGACTTCACAGGCCTGTGTGAGAGTTCTTCCAGCAAAAGCCTCCTGAGAGTCTACCCTTTCCTGTTTTGTGACAATTCTGAGACACATGGGTAGATGGAGGAGGTGAAAGGACATGTGGGGATCAAACTAAAAAAAAGAAAAACACTTGCCTCGTATAGCCTCACCTAAGCCACTTGGCTCAGGTAGCTGTGTTCCTGGGTGTTTCTTCAGGTTGTAGTCACAAACTCTTAAGACCTGCCAGACATACTTGTCTGTAACTGTCTCTCCTGCTCTGGAAAGTCTTAGAGCCATAATTGTGCTTTGCTTTCCGGATATGGGTGAGCAATATTCTCCTGGGAATTGAGACTAAGTCCAAGAAGTGACAAAGATTTTAAGGCTGTCACCTCTCTTTTGAAAACTATATAGTCCTTTGTAAAGAAAAGCTTATGGGGTAATTCTTAATAGTGATAGGATGGCATCTTAGAATTGGAAGGGACCATAGAAGTCACCTAGTCTAATCTTTCCTTCTACCAGATACCAGTAGATGATTGTCCTGTATCTGCCTGGACATTTCCAGTGATGCGGAGCTCAATTCTAAGAGAACACCCCATTCAGTTGTTGTGAGGCTATAATAATTCTCAGTGCTTCTTTATAAAAGGCTCTTCTTCCTAATAAATAATGACAATAATTTACATGTGAATTATGCTTTGCCACTTATGAAAACTCCCACATTTTCTCATAGTCCTCAAGAGTTTTTACTGAGCCTTAGGAAATAGATGATATTAATTGTTTTTGATGGAGAAACTGAGGCTTACATTAAATGGGTTGCTTAAGTCACAGAGCTGCAAACTGATGGAGTCCAGTTTGTACCCAAGCCTGTCATATGTCATACGTCAAGATTAATACTCCTTGAATTAAACCACAGCAACCAATTACTCCTAGTCCTGGCCTCTTGGCCTCATTAACAAACCTAATTCATCTTTCACATGACAGTTACTCAGATAAATTTTCTCTTTTCTAGGTTTAACATCCTTACTTCTCTGACTTGCTTCTCATGAGACCTGGTTTTTGTCCCTTTAACATCCTGGTATCATTTTTTATGTATACACTCCAACTTGTCAAAATGCTTTATAAAATGTGCTGTCAAAAATGAATATAGTACTGGGTTATTTTTGGATTATTGAATTATTGCATAATAATCAAATTATTGCTAGATTATATCTCTCATACATACAGGGAGTAGCTGATACTCCCTGCCCTGTATCTTTTTCCAGCAGCTATATTAACTGCTGAGTTTTTACTCAATATACAGTCAACTGAAATCCCTAAGTATTTCAAATCCAGTTCAGATACTATTGAATGTCTAAACTGAAATACAACACTTTGATTTTATTCCTATTATGTTTTATCAGTTTGGTTTTGACTCCTCATTTCAACTTGCCAAAGTCCTTTGAATCTAATTTCTGCCTTCCAAAACAGTTGCTTTCCCTCCCAAACTGCCTTATGTCTTCCTACAATCATTGTTGGAAAAGTTGATAGGGACAAGTGTCCAAGAACCCTAAAGCAAAATTTTGGATGACAATGATCAGATAAGATGAAACTATTTTACTAGGAATAAATAATTATGAAGAATCAAGGTTCCAATCCAACCTACTAGTCTGACCTAACACTGTTGACTGAATTGCTATTCTGAGGATGACTTTCCCTTGAGGCATTTTTCCTCACATTTTTAAACCTTTATTGAGGTATAATTAACATGTAAAATGTTGTTCCCATCCACAAGTGAACAGATGAAGAAAATGTGGTATAGACATACAGTGGAATATTATTTGGCCCTAAAAAGAAGGAAACTACCATTTTATGTGAAATGGATAGACCCGGAGGGCATTGCGCTAAGTGAAACAAGCCAGACACAGAAGGACAAATACTGTACGATCCCACTTACATGAGGAATCTTAAAATAGCCAAATGCCACGTTTTCCCTAATCAGAAATGTCTTTCTTGTTGGTTAGAATTAAGCCTGGAGAAGCAGTTCCCCTTATTTTATTTTCAACTCTTCCTTCATTTTTAACTATTTCCCTACCTCTTCTAAGATTTGAAATGGTTACAAGCCAGTAATGCTTCAGATGATGCTGTTAGCCTAATGGGAATTCTAACATATGTTTAGATGATTATCTTCCCCATTACTGTCAGTCTTCCCTTTGATTCACTTTTGTTTTTTGCATTGCAAAATCACTGGTCATAACCTCTATCTGGAATATACTGTCACAAATATTTAACTTATAGTCCCCTCCTTTTCATTCTCAAGCAAATGCTTTCCACCACACATTTACATTCAGCTGCAAGGATTCTATGTTGTGGTTTTGCCTTTTTTTAACAAAGTGTATACTTCCATTTCCATAATTCAGTCATAAATCACCAAGTCTCAGTGATACTCAGAGGATCATGTATTTTGCTTTTTTAAATTTTGACATGATCTTAAAATTACAAAAAGTTCCAAGACTTACAAAGAACACCCAAAACTCTTCAGCTAGATTTACTCATTGCTAACATTTTACCCCATCCATTTTATCATTTGCTAGCATTCTCTATCTCCCTCTACTTTTTTCTGAACCTTTTGAGAGAAATTTGAATATATTACAATCTTACGCCCCTAAATTCTTCAGTGTGTGTTTCCTAAGGGTGAGGAAATCCTCTTACATAACCACATTGCAGTTACCGACTTTAAGGAATTTAACTTTGATCCATGTTTTATCTAGTCTGCTATTGACCCAATACTGTCCTTTATAACATGTAAAGGACCCAATGTCCTTTACTGTCTAGGATTGGGTATTGACTTTGTCATATCTCTAGCCACCTCTAATCTGGAACATTTCTTTAGCCTTTCTTTGTCTTTGATGACATTGACATTTTTAAAGTACCCTTTTATCTATTATATTACTCCATATTTTGAGTTTGTCTGATGTTTCCTCACTATTATATTCAGATTATGCATTCATGACTGCAATAATAAAAGATGTTGTGTACCCCCAGATGTGGACGTACACAAGGTTCTCTTGCCCTCCACTGGTGAGATTTTTGATTTCCTGATCAAAATGTAGCCTGATTTCATTGCCGTATAGTTCCTCTTTTTTCTTTTGCCATTAGTATCTATGCAATGACCCTTTCATACCATGAAACTATCCTGCTTCCTCATCAAGCATACCCCACTCCTACTCAAATTTTAGCTGATAATTATTATTTAGTTGATATTTAGTTGACATTATTTAGTTGATAATTATTGCCTGATCCAGTGTTTACTCTGATGATTGCAAAATTATTTTCCAACTGAGCACTCCCTCCTTCATTTACAAGTTGGTACACTGGCATTTTACTGTAAACAAGAAAGCAAGAGCCTCCCATTTGTATGTTTATTTCTCTACTTATTATCACATGGACTCGTGAATTATCTTATTTGTGGTTTATAGTTCTGTACTGTCCTTACATATCTTAGTGCTAAAATTTGTCCACATTTAGCCAGTGAGAATCTTTCAAGCCGACTCTTGAGTCCTTATAGTCTCTCATCATTTTGTCGAGCACTTTCTACTTTCTAGCATAACAAAATGTTTGAGGCTCATTTTGACCTTATCCTACCTGAGCCTTGAAATCAGCCATTTTTTTTAAGAAACCCTAGTTCCTTTCAGTAGGCATTAGAGTCCAAATCTGGACACTAGATATGCACATATACACCTATGTGTATATGTATATGTGTATATATTAAATATATATGTACATATATGCTTATGTTCACACAAACATTAGAAATCCTGAGCTCCATAACACCTCCAATTCCAATTTCTATCCATAGGTTCTATCCTGCCTTTCCCTATATCATATATGTATGCTCCTACTTCCGCAATGTGAATTCTAGCTCCCAATAGCATCAGCACATGTATTTATTTGCTCAAGCCCACAATATATCTAAAATAGTTTTAGAATTGCTTTGCCTATACCACTGCAAAAACAAACTATCGTTTAGGACTTGTTTGCAGTTCTCTTCCCACCCCCATTCCTTTGCTGTGGTGGTTTTTCATTTGAAATGCAATCGGGTTCATTTGTTTCAGTTTGCTTTCAATTTTAGTTCCACTCTTCACATCCTTATTGATTTCATTTTAATGTTTGAATTGGTAAAACAGCAGCATGTATCCAAGATGGCAAACTATACCAAAAAAATTATACTCAGTGAAGTAAACCAATTTCATTATTTTCTGATTTTTCTTTCTTGTTATCTTTGTAAATCCAAGAAAATGAATGAACATTTTATTTGATTTTTTTCTTGTGAGAAAAATGAGCACATTATAAATGCTTATTCGCAATTTGCTTTTTTTGTTTCAATTAACAATCTACCCTGGATATTAATCCATAGAAGTTCACCGAGATCGTCCCCATACTTTTGTACAGTTGCATAGCACCTCTTTGTGAAGTTTGCTTTGTTTATTTTATTTTATTATTGTAATGATATCTTTAGGATCATAAATTTCCCTCTTTTGTATTCAAATTTTCTATGCACTTTATGATTCACACTGTATATTTGTACATACACAGCCAAGGCTTCAAACATTATTTATGGCCCTTAATCTCATTGTCTTTGCATAAGAGTCACTGAGCAGCTCCTCCAGTTCTTCTTTCCATAGCATATATGTTTGCCTCTATTGTGTTTCTTTTTCTAGTTTTAATGCACTTTTTCTACCTTCCCACAAGTCACTTGTAAAACTCTCCTGATCAGGTCTCTTCCAGAACATTATAATTTTAAATTTGCAATCTCATCGAACCCTTTCCTAGAGCTGCAATAACAGTGACTAAATTCACTCACCTTTTGTTTTCTTTGTCGTTTCCTTTCCATCCCCTGGTAGAACTGTGATTAAAAAGTGTTAAATAGACTGAAAAGCGTATAAAAGAAGAGTGAAGTCTAGATAAGCCACAGGCTAGAATGCTGATCTTGCTTTTACTATAAGTTAGTCAAATACATGTTTTTAATTATGTACATTTTCTCTATAGAAGTCAATATTCATGGTCTAAAGAGCTGCAAACGCAGCGTCCTAGATCTCCTATCCCTTTCCCTCCTTGGGAGGGAAGAAGATTCTAGACAGTGGTTTCCTGGACCACCCAACCTCAAATGAGCATTGGAGTGAGAACCAGGAAGGGATACAACTGGGGAGTGTCAAGTGAGGAGATGAGATTTTACTTTGGTTATCATGTCATGTCTTTGGCTTCACTCTGATACCTTGGAGCCCAACTAGTTAAGGTGAGAATGTGAAGGAGAGTTTAGTCATAAGCCCTGAAAGCTTTGCTATATTTCAGAGATAAAGGAACATTGTTTTTCACCCTGTCACTTCGGATGTAGCGGAGAGAACACTAGGCTAAGGATCTACTCATAGCTCCATCACTAGCCATCTGTGGCCTTTGACAAGTCACTTCTTTTCTCAATCTGTTTCCTGTTTGTAAAATGAGGGAAGTAGGGTGTCTGTGTCCTTTCATCTCTCAGATTCCATGTTCCTGTGCTCTACATAGGACTGCTCTATCCATACAGGGCCAGATTCAGCTCTCAGAGGATTGGACCTGTGGGTAAACATCCAGAGACTCCATAAAAGTGATGTTTCTGTGGCCTTTCTTGTATTATTTGGCAGAAAACTGAAGTAACCTAACTTTTGTTAGTGGTTACGTTCAATTGCCAGAAGCACGGAGCCTGGCAAAAGCCTAGCTCCATGGAAGAAAAAACAACAACTTTGTCTTCTAGGACTGAAAAGAAACAAAATAAAATTCACTCTTGGTGGGCTTATGATTAATTTTCAGTATGTTTGTCATCGCATCTCTATTACCTGCTGCTTAACATCCTTGTCTTTTCTCATGTTCCAGGCCTGTATAATTCAGTGGATAGCTGGATGATTGTACCCAACATTAAACAGAACCATTACACCGTCCATGGCCTCCAAAGTGGGACACGCTACATCTTCATTGTTAAAGCCATAAACCAAGCTGGCAGCCGGAACAGTGACCCTACCCGACTTAAAACAAACAGTATGTTCTGGTGATTCTGGAAGGAGAGCTCCATTTTCCCCTCCAGGCCAGGGAGTACAATTAGCCTGAGCAGGCACCCATGTCAGTGCAAGAGAAGAGAGGCACTAGGCAGAGCAGATTTACTACTGGGGTTTGTGTTTGGGGCAGTGGGTTTAAACAGTACGTTTCCCCAACCCTGTCTGACAGCGGCTTCCATCTTATTAGTCAACCCCTAATGACCACGGAGGCTGAAAGCTTTTCTGGCCTCTATATTGCAAGTGGGTAAGAGAGGAAAATTTCGGGACCAGGTGTTGTGTTTGTCAATAGTTTCTGCCACAGATACATTTTATATAATACAACTCCTGCCATAGTTAACTGCCAGCCCCTAGTAACTGGTTTTGTCCTGGTTAGAAGGAATTCTCTGTTGTCAATGCTCCTGTAGGACACATGGTTCCTTTGATCATCAGTAATGCTATAGTGACACGAACAAAGTTACCTAATTGTATGTTGTTGGCTCCCCAATTGTAAGAGGGCAAAAGTTATCCTGTTGCTGAGTTCTTCTCATATTACTCTTGTTCTGCCACCAAGCAGCAATTGCCTCAGCAATTCCCCTCTCTTTGTCTCTCTTCAAGCACTCCTTCCTCTAAAATCTACTCGAATCATCCAGTGAAGTCAAGCGAAGTATACAGTTATTTTGGGAACATGAGACCCTGAGAACTCCATTTTTAATTTGACAGCATCTGAAGGGGGACAGCTTATTCTTATGGGAAGTAGTAGCCTTTGGCCTGCTTCTGTAATATAATCCCAACAGCAGCCAACTTGCACTGACCGCAGAATGATCATCGTATTGAGCCTCCCGTGGTAGTGATGGTCCTGGAGAAGAAAGATAGAATTCTTAAATACTTCCTCATGTGTTTCCTTTTTTCTACTTTTTCTCAGGCCAACCCTTTAAACTGGATCCCAAAATGACTCACAAGAAGTTGAAGATCTCTAATGATGGATTGCAGATGGAGAAGGATGAAAGCTCTCTGAAGAAGAGCCACACGCCCGAAAGGTTCAGTGGCACTGGGTACTATGGGGCAGCAGGAAACATATTCATTGATAGTGGCTGCCACTACTGGGAGGTGGTCACGGGTTCGTTGACATGGTGAGTGGATCCCACTTTTCTTCTTCCTTTGCTCCTCCCTGTTGTTAGTTTACTGGAAGAAACAATTTTATAGCAAAGGCATAATACCAGTAAGTCTAGGTTAAAAGGCGTGTGATGAAAACCACTCCGAGGAAAACTAGCCAGCTTTTGTTTTTTATATATAAGATTATAAAACATTTACTGGACGAGGAATTGGAAACTACTACATCACTCTAATTGCTAATATTTTAAAACCCTAATAGTATCAAAAGCATGGTTCTAAATGTTGACTTTTTAAGGCAGAAACATGTATTCTATTTCTTATGTGTCCTTTATGGTGCCTAGCACAGCTCAGATCATGGATAAAGGCTTATTTCTCCTTTCCACCGTCTCACAGGTATGCAGTTGGTATCGCCTACAAGTCAGCTCCCAAGAATGAATGGATTGGCAAGAATGCCTCCTCATGGGTCTTCTCGCGATGCAATAGTAACTTCGTAGTAAGACACAACAACAAGGAAATGCTGGTGGATGTGCCCCCGCAGTTGAAGCGTCTGGGTGTCCTTCTGGATTATGACAACAACATGCTGTCTTTCTATGACCCAGCTAACTCTCTCCATCTTCATACTTTTGATGTGACCTTCATTCTTCCAGTTTGCCCAACATTCACAATCTGGAACAAATCCCTAATGATCCTGTCTGGCTTGCCTGCCCCAGATTTTATTGATTACCCCGAGCGGCAGGAATGTAACTGCAGGCCTCAAGAATCCCCTTATGTTTCTGGGATGAAAGCTTGCCATTAAGTTTCAAGAGAGCATATCATTCTCTAGCTCTCCAGTCCAGCAGTTCTCCCTCTCCTAAATCTCAGTTAGTGTTCCATATACGAGATACAAAAAAAAAAAAAGTTTATTTGCAGCATCCAAAATAACTAGATATTATAGATTTAATTTGTGTGCATTAAAGCTTGCATTTGAATGAACATTGAGTTTCTCAGAACAAATTATCTGAGTCTGGGTTCAAGCCATTGATGACAAAAAACTAGAGAATGACTATTGTCATTGGAGAATTAAAAATCCCCAATGATGTAGGAGTCTAAATGATGTTGGAAGGAATTAGGGTAATTCTAAATAAATAATATAGAAAGATGCTCTGAACGGGGGCCTAGCCAGGCTGAAAGTGTTAGAGGAGTGTCAGCCTTTCTAGTCCTGGCTAATTAAGCCAAGTAGAATTTTGAAGAGTCAGAGGATCACATATTATATGTAGCTTTTGATAAATACCTACAGTTAAGGATTTATTATAAATAAAGCATTTATATGTATATATAATATAAAAAAACCTGAATAAATAATATATATTATTTATTCATTTTATAATTATATATACATAATAATTTTTTTTAATTTGCTCATTTGAGTGAGAAATATACTGGGAGGGAAAAATAAATTATGCCATTCATTTCTGTCCCTTAAAGAGAACATCAAACTCAGTCAACATTTCTCCCCTCCTTTCATTAATTCCTCCCTTCCTTCCCCCTGTTACATATGCATACTCATATGGTAATGACATAGATGGTGGGAAGGGCTCTAGGCTGGATAAGGTAAGATTGGGAGACAAAATCACACAAGAGATGCTGTGCTACATAGAAAACTGATCCAGGTAGAAGTGTTATATGTGGCCCAGTTTCATTGATGCTTCCTAATGGAACTTCTTCTGAATTGTCAAAAATTCTGTCACAAATTAATCCATAGAAATACAGTTTTATTATTTGGAAGTATATCATTATTAGAATGAGGCTAAAAAAAAAGGCCTTTTATGAAGCTCTTTTATTTACTTAATTAGTAAAAATGGAGATGCAACAACTATTTTGCAGGTAAATGTATTTTCAGATAAAATACTTCGGGAGCGCTTAAGAATATTTGAAAGCAGTTTGTTTTTTAAACAGGTGAAATAATTACTCCTCTTGCAATCTTGTTTGCATTATTCATCTGCTTAGCCAACCCTTCTTGGCAAATGCAGACAGAGCAAACTACATCCCAGTCCTCATCACTACAATGGAAGAGAATCAAGCTTTATGTTCTGTGCTTTTGTTAGTTCCATGATAATGACTGGGGATGTCAGAACCAGAGCTTTCTCCTTTGCAGAAGCTTAAATCTGCTTCAAGGAGTCTACTCTTCGAAAATTATGAAAATATTACTCTTGTACAAAGCACTAACTGTAACAATCCCCCAGATTGGAGCCTTTAAACAATGCTAAAATTTCTCCCTTCTTCCCTTCCTACCACTTTGTTGGATGTTCATGTATTAATTCATTTAACAAACTTCTAGATGCCAGGTACCATCCTGCTGCTGACATATTAATAAAACACAGTCCCTGCTGTCAAGTGGCTTACTATTCTGTAGGAGAGACAATTATCTATATTCATGCCCTAACTAACATTTATGTTGCTTATTACCTAACATGGAAAGCAAGACAGATAGCAGGGTCAAACTTACATAGCTAGCGACCAAGTCAGCTTTTTTATTTAAAAAATCATATCTACTTACTGCTAATCAAGACATGAGCACCCTCAATAAGATTCAGCAGTGCTGGGAAATTAGCTACTGTCATGGAAAGTTCATAGCCTGTGGATGAAAATAATCCAAGTTATACTGCCATTTACTAGTGGTGTGACTTAGGGCAAGTTCTTCACTTCTCTGACCGTCTGCTTCCTGTTCTGTAATATAATACCTACCTCACAAGGCTATTGCAAAGATTTAAAAAGAGAGCATCTGTTAACTGCCTAGCACAGTGCCTGGCATTTAGTAAGTGTGCAACAAATAAGAATCTCCTCCCTCCAGTCCCAGCCCCAGTACAGTGTAGTGGTGCTTTAAAAAAATGTATGCCCTTCATTTCTAAATTACCCTGGTCTCCCTGGATCTGTCCCCAACTTCTTTAACAAAACAGATGATCCCCTCCACTTCTTCATAAAACCTTCCACTGGCTCCCACAGCATTCAGCAGACAGTCCCAATGAGTTAGACTTTGGCTTTTCAGATCCCACTTTACTTATCAGCTTCACCTTTTGCCATGTCCCCTCACACTGGTTACTCTAGCCAGGTTGAAGGTAATAAGGGCTTGAAGCAGAAGCATGATTAACAATTTTATTGCCCAGAGAAGACAAAAAAATGCAGAATATTCTACTACCTACTCCAATTTCCTTTGCCTTATTCCTGGGTATCCCACACTACTCATTTGTTTATGTGTCCCTTAGATTTTAGTGCTCTGGATCAAAGCTTCAACTTACCCAACTTAACTTTTGACTTGAGCTGGACTGCCTTTCCCACCCCCACCCGTCTCAACCAGATTAACTTCTGACGCCCCGACCCCACTCGGTTATGTTCTGTATCTACAGAGCTTCCACGGAGCCCTGAGCATATCCATGTCCATCCGCACCCCGACCCCTACCTTCTCAGCAATAATCATATTATATAGCACTGTTTTACAAGATATGGCCCTCAGATTACCTGTTCGAATTCTTTTTGCTGTCTGTTAAAACAACTGATACCTACACTCCATCCCTGATCTATTTAGTTAGACTATCTGGGCCCATGTGTGGAATTTTATATTTTTAAAAAGCTCCCAGATACTCTGATGTACACACAGGTTGAATTTATAATAATGATCTTCCCTACTAGACTGTGAATGCCTTGAGAGCAGGGACTGTGTCTTCTGTTGTTATTGTCTTTTTTAACACCTGGCGTAGTGAGGGAAGCAGAGTTGCTTGGCTGGTGTTTATTGTATGAATGTGTGAATGAACAAATGACTAATCCGAGTTTCTCTCATACACACTGATATTCATGCTGGTGTTATTGCTTGGGCAGAAAAGCTTGGTTATATCCATTTGACTGTGTTGATATTATTTTTCATATGTTCCAGGAGTCATGTGTCTAAATGAGCACTGTCATCCTCAAAAGCTCTTTGAAAGTTGGGGAACTGTCTGGAGCATGTGGCACCATTCTTGTTACTACCCTCTCAATCTTTTCAGTCTTCATTCTTTGAAAGTAAATTTTAAGTTCTGGTTGTAACTAATAATCACTCAGAGCTAAACCTCCTGAATAAAGTGGGAGATTAAACTGGGTTTGGGGTACTCAATGGAGTTTCTGGATTAAATGAAATGAAAAGCGCTTTCCAAGGAACAACATGGTGGCAGAGTATTCAGTGAAGACCTTCATAAAATACTGGCAATGCCAGGTACCTTAAGAGAAATCATTGACTACCTTTAGCCAAACCCAGTAGGACAAAGGGAACAGGACCTGTATTAAATATCTTCAAGGAAAGTGGCATACATTTTTGTTGATACTCTGTTCGATCAATTCTATAATTCTTTCTGCTGGAAAATTGTTTTTTTCTGTCTGTAATTTATGCTGGTTTCCACTTTTTATATTGTCTTATTGAAGAAAGCACAAAAAATAATCAAAGTTAAACCTGTTTTGAGAATATGAAAGAAATTTTAATGCCACATTGGAGTTCCTGCTACTTGTAAGTAAGAGTAACTGCATCTGGATGTATTTTTATCATGTAATTCCATTGTGTAACTTTGGATGCAGTGAAATTCAGATTGCAGCAAAGTCACTTATATGTTCTTCTCAGCTAAAATAGCACTAGATGAATTTTCTAAGCTTCCATGGTTTACATATTTATATATGACTACCTGGATGGAGAAATCCATGCATGGACTTTTTGATAATCCCAAATATTTGATACCCTTTCTTCCACAGAATGGAGAATGTAGGCCTGAGAAATGAGAACCACTCCCATACTTCAATTCCTGAAGCCATTTGCAGCCTTGGAGCCATTGGACTATATTTGGCTGTGTATTAGAGGTTGGCTAAGTTAACTGCCATCAGGTCATATAAAACTGCCTTTTATGGTTTGGTCTGTCGGCTTCAGACATATGCTGTGTTGTTTCTGGCTAAAATATTTATTCGACTATTGTTGGACTATTTTTTATCAAATGCTTTGCCCTAGGCTTGTTTGTACTGGGAGCTCTGGACCAATAGTGTCTCTCCTAGTGACAGAAATCAGAGCATCTGCGGATTACACAGCCTCATCCCTCTAAAATATCCCAGCCCACCCAAAATGCTATATTATGAATTAAATAAATATATATGGATTCATGAGTTCTTGATTGTCTCTTGCTGAAGTTTAATTGGCGGGGGGGACTATGAAAGATGATCATGAGTTACTGAAATTGTCTAAATGACTTGGGGGAATTAATTATCATAGAGTATGTAGAAATTTGGACAGACAGGGTCCAGGGGTGTCTGGAAATTGAGATCCAATCATGAAGACTGGTTTCCGGAGTCAAGAAGACTAAAGATAGGAAAGTATAAGTCCCAAGAAAACATGACATACTCAGTTTCAGGGACTAGGGCAGAAGGTGGGAGTTGAAGAACAGAGAAAATTCCAGTGCTGAAGCCTGTTGGTTAAGAGTAGGGCCAGAAGCTAGTGTGAACTGACTTGCTCCTAATCCCCTGAGCTGTAGAAGGAGTTGGGGTTATCAGTCTGAGTTGGGTTTGCACAAAACAAAGAAGCATACTTGTCTTATTGTGCTTTGCTGTATTGTAGTTTTGTTTTTTAACAAATTGAAGGTTTGTGACAAACCTGCATAGCTAGTCTGTGGGCATCATTTTTCCAACATGTGCTTTGTGTCTGTGCGTCACATTTAATTAAGGTAGGAACATTGGTTTTTTAGACATAATCTAATTGCACACTTCATAGATAGGATAGTGTACACATAACTTTTATACGAACTAGGAAGTCAAAAGATGTGGGTGACTTGTTTTATTGTGATACTCACTTTATTGTGGTGGTCTGGAACAGAACCCACAGCATCTCTGAGGCATGTCGATATTTTCATCAGTTACGGTTGAACTGAGATGAAAGAGAGCGTGACTGAAGTAAAACTGGCCAGTCTGTAAAGGGTGGCTGCTAGAGAAGGGACTTGAAACAGGCTGACTTTACAAGAGCCTATAAGAACTATAGTCCAAAGGCAAGAGGATTAAATATGAAAGGGATCAGAATTTGGAATATTAGGGGGTTGATGGCCTAACTGGAGAGCAGCCTGCACACAAAACAGTGGGCTAATATCCACAATTAAGATTTTAGATGTTTTGGGGGATATAATGTTTGGAAAGTTTAGTTCTATTTAATGTGCCAGGCTAGAGGAGACATGGGGATCTTTATGTTCCCCTACCTAGGAACAGGGTTGGTCTAGAGTCTCAGTGAACCTGAGCCTGTATGTGGGGGTAAGGTGGTCTGTTCAAAAGGTTAGGAGTGGTGCACCCTGGTGGCCTAGCGGTTTAGTACACCCTGGGCATAGCTCACATTCCAGAGACCGTTCAAGACCCAGGGCTGAGAGGAACAACCAAGATGACAACAAAATAAAACAAAGTTCTTCCTCTTCCTTCCTACCTGCCTGCCTTCCTACTCACCTTCATTACTGCCTGCACTTTTCCTTAAAAAAAAAAAAACAAAACAGTTGGAAGTAACAGGCCAGGTAGATTATTAAATAGGCATTGGAAATTTATATAGCATATGAGCTAATGAAAATGACTCTCATCCACTGTGAATTTTCAGGGAGTGGAGGATTAAGGTAGTCTTCCTATAACTGTTGGGCACAATATACAAATTACAACTGTAACTGGTCTTATCTGGTCATTCAAGAGGCATTTAGTGATCACTTATTATGTTCCCAGCATGCTGCTCAGTTCTGTGAGAACATTAAGATGAAAAAAAATCCTAACATTTATAATCTAATGGGGGTACCTAATTTAAAAACTCTTCCCAAATAGTTTTCAATCTATGAACTCAAGTTACTAATGGTAGCTGAAAAAGGAAGCCCTTATGTGAGATGCAGGGGTGAGAATATAAGGCTTGTGCATAATAAATGCTTAGTAAATGATGGCTGAATAGAATTAGAATCTGGTAAGGACAATATGTAGACCACCTACATTGTGAGGTTTGCCTGAGGTGAACACACTACCACTGTAAAATCTCCCTCGGGCATGCAGCCCTGGTACAGTAGTCCCACAACTGCTTCTTGATAACAGGTTAGTATCTTTCAAAGGAAAAAAAGCAAGAAGAATGAATCCACTGGTCATCAATCATGTGCTAATTTTGGAGTGTGGGAAAAAAATCACATCTCTACCAACCTTTCACTCTACCTCTTCCTTCTCAGAAGATAAGAAAATGTTAACAAAGAACTCAGAGACAATGCTTTTGTTGTCTAACCTGGAGATGACAAGGTAGGGAGGGGAAGCTTCAGACTTTCTGGTATTGAGGGGTCAATCTCCAGTGCTCCAGCAGGCTTGTAGAGGACATATGTGAAGCCAACAGGAGTCTTTCAAATAACAGCATATAGATGTCAGCCCTATGTGGGGCTAGCCTTGTGCACAAAAACAAAGAGGACCCCTTCAGCCAGATTGAAAGTTCCAGAAAATGGAATTTGGGCTGATTTTCTCTTTAATGTATAGTAGGAGTTAAAAAAGCCGTTATTACCTGCTTATCCTTGTGTCCAGCTCACTCGCCGATAAAGCAGGGTACTGCGAGTCACAGCAGGCACACAAAGCAAGTCCAATGTCTACCTAATTCAGCAGGTAAAGATCCAGTGAATCACGTTTAGGATCAAACAGCTTATTACCTACACAGTGAAAGAAGCAGTCAAAGTTCCTGATCCCAGTGGTCCTTTTCCCAAACCCTGAAAAGGACAACACAGAAATGGTAGTTGTGAGCTATCCCATTGCCAAGAAACCAGTTGTAGACTGCAGGAAAGTAGTTTTATTGTCTGTAGCTCTATTCTGAGGGGGATGAGTGAGGAAAACTCGTATCTCATCAGAACTCAGGATGTAGGAGGTGATGGAAAACTCTCATGACAGCCTCCAAGGGAAGAGGGGAAATAAGGAAGTGAGTGGGACATGGTTTTAAAGCTAGCTCCTTGCAGGTCTCTCATCTTCTTGTGAAGGTCACAAGCATTCTGCCAAGATTTCATCTAACTGTGTGGTCTATGTGGCGAGAGCAAGGTTGCCAGAGTGCCATGGTGAAACTGTTCTACAGCAGCAAGCTGAAGGTCCAGGTACCTTCGTCTTGGGGAGTGAAGCAAAAGAAAGTGAAACCTGAGTCTGTTGAGCACCTGCCATTTGTATCTTTGCATTCTTGTCAGGCTTTTGCGGGGTGGGGTGGGGCAGGGGTTAAAGGAGTAATGAGATACACAAGGTCCTGCAAGACTCAGTACTAAGACCAGAGGACCCCAAAGCTCAAGTCCTTTGCTCTCTGGATCTTAGTTTTTCAACCATGAATTGAAATGCAGGGGCGCAGCCTTGTGGCTCAGGTGGCTGAGACGCTGGTGTGCAGACCACATATAGCCCGAGGACCAAGATTTGGCCACTCGGGCCGGGGTGAAAAACCGAAAAGTGAACAACTAATTAAATACGTTTCTTATTCACCTTCCCACTCTTCCTTCCTCTTAACAAAAAATGTATGAGTTATTTTACAGGTCCTTTCTAGACCTAAAAGTGTGGATTTCCACAAGTGCAAATTT
Source organism: Solenodon paradoxus (assembly GCA_004363575.1). NCBI lineage: Eukaryota > Metazoa > Chordata > Mammalia > Eulipotyphla > Solenodontidae > Solenodon > Solenodon paradoxus. Next base: position 33,392 of record RJWH01006630.1, read on the forward strand.
TGTGAATGCAGTGGCAGGAGCGAAAATTTCACACCTACACCAAGTGTGTTGGGTCATCAGGGCAGATCATTGGGAACCCAATGACATGAACAGAGGTGAATAGCATTGTTACTTTAGGATCTCCGACAGATAGATTCCCTTTGGGGGTGACTATACTCCATACACACTCTGATTCACTTGGAGCTCTCCTACCAAGCTTCCCCACTTTCACTTGCCACCACTATTTTTGAACTTTTGACTTTAGTCCACTCCCTCTATTCTGGTTACTTACAAATCGTTCAAGATGCAAACACTGCTCTAGCTAGCCTTGTTTGTTTTAAATTTGAGGTCAGTCGTCATAGACTTTCTTATACTCCTACAAGTGCACCTTCTATATGGCAGAGGACAGGTATCGACATAGCCACCAGTCTTGTTAGCATTCAATTATTCATTTATCAAAGAATTTGATAGCCTTTGTGTCTGGTTCCTGAGTTCAGGGATGAGTAAGACATGAGACATAATCCAGAGGGGAGACAGACCATCAGGGAATGAACACTTCTGTTAATAACAGGAGCTATCGTTCATTGATTTCTCTTAGTGTCCCTGACACCATTCTAGACACTTAAGATGTAATCATTCATTCATTTTTTAAAGGAAAGGTACAGGCTGGAATGAAGGTGAGCAGGCAGGCAGAAATAGAAGGAAGCTGCATTTATTTTTATTTAATTGTTCATCTCGGTTGTTGCCCTGCCCTAGCCAACGAACCTAGGTCCTTGGGATGTACGTGAACTGCGCAGGTGGGAGGCTGCGGACTTAACCACTAAGCCACTGGGTGACACCCAAAATGTAGTTGCTCATTTAATCCTTCCAACAGCTTATGAAGTAAAGACTATTATTAGCGCCATAGAACAGGAAGAGTTAAACCTGTGCCCTTGCCCAGACCCACAGATTCTGTGGTGCCGGGTTACTGGTAGCAAGGGAGGGTCCCGGCTACTGCCGTCTTTGGCTCCACATAAACGAGCATCAGGGCGGCGCTGAGGAAATGACGCAGCCCAGTGGCACCTGGATTCAGAGCTGACTAGGTAAAATTCCCCGGCCTGTGCTACTTTCAAAGCCGCCCCTGCCAAGGTTTCCCCACCATTTTCCCTTCTGCCCCCGGCGCCCCTCCTTTCCAGGCCAGCTCCTCCCCCAGAGCCACCCCTTCTCTGAGTCACTTCCCTTGTTCGGCCCCAGAGACCTGGGCCCGCTCTCGGGACCCCTCTTCCGTGGAGCAAGGGCAAACTGGCTTTGGGAAGCAGGTGAGCGCTCTGCCCAGTGACGGTTAGAAACACCGCGGCCCCCACCCTCATCCCCACTCCCCCCAATTCTGAGCGGCCGGCCGCCCCGTCCCTGGAGGGCCCTGAGCCCACGTGTAGACGATGTCGCGCTCCGCCCTGTGTCTCCGGGGTGTAAGGAGGGACATGGCGGTTCCATGGACCCGCAGCTCCAGCGGAGTGAGCTCAGAGCGCGTGGAAGGAACGTCGCTACTGCAAAGCCGGGCTCTGGTGGGCTGCCCCCCCCCCGCCCCTGGCCCAAGAGCTAAGGGGAGAGGCGCCTCAGGCAGACACCTAAGTGCGCCTGCGCGCAGCGGAGGGTTGCACGTGTACGGCGACGTAAGGGGGGGCGTTGGAATGCAGCGCGTGCGTGGGGGGGCGCGTGCGTGTAGGCGTGCGTGGGGAAGGGGAGAACGGAAGGGAACGCTGACTGGCGCTGGGGTGGGGTTGCCACTGCGTGCATGCGCAGTGGTAAAGATGTCGGCGAAACGGGCTGTGCATGCTTAGTCTCGCTTCTCAACTTTTTCTCTTTCTCCAGCGGGCATGGGGAGGGAGAGTGCCCAACGACCCGTTTGAAAATTTGAGGGACACTGGTGACTGTCCCTCACAGAACAAAACACAGTAGGCACAGGTTGCTCGGCACAGAGGCCCCGGGCCCATGGGCTGCCATCCCCAACCCCAGTTTATGGTTTAAAGAGGACAGAAAATCCAGAGGCCTGACGTATTTTGATTCTGGGAGAGTAGAAACAGAACAGGCGACCCAGCTGTTGCATGCTCTTCCTGGGGACCCATCCTGGGTTGGGGGGGAGGGGCGCTTCCAGGCTAAATTAGCTTTTGCTCTGGGACATGGTGACCTTGGATTAGGGTGTGTAAAAGGGGATGACTCCCCAGTGGACGCCTACCTGAGGGTGCCTCGTGATCTTTCCCATAAAACCGGGGTGCTGTGCATTGCAACTCGGCCTCTCCTTGAGCCGCCAGGCTCATTTAACCTCAGGTCTGCTGCGCATGGTCGGCGCCTTGCACTTTGGAGCACAGAGATTTGTGGTGTCCAACTTTTACCCCTGAAGGGAGTCTCAACTGCCTGTGTGTAGTGGTATGGCTCTGAGGCTGAGACTTTGCTGGGTAAGTGACCAGGAGACCAGTACACTTGGGTCCTGTTCCCATCTTTACCAGCAGCTGTGTGATCTGAAGCAACTTTCTTGATCTTCCTGTGCCTCACTTTCGTCATTGATACAGTAGGAGAGTAGCACAAGGTTGTTGAAAAGTGAAAATAAAATAAGACTAATAAATTCGCAGCACAGAAAGCATTTACTAAATGGCAGCATGTGTGTATGTGTTATTAAACTGAAATTTTTATTCTGAAAGAATGTATTAAAATGCTGATTTCTTTTAGGCACACTTTAGTTGTGCCATCCTCAGCCCAAGTCTATCAAGTGGAGTCTGTAAAATCCCATGTCTGAAGTAAATGGACTTCCCCTTTGAATGCTTTGCAGTGGTCAGGGAGAGAATGGTTAGTCCATCATCATCTCGCACCTGGATTACTGCCTTGGTCTGCAAACCTTCACACTCGCCTGCTTCCCTCCCCTGCATCCTCCAAGATGCACTCAGAGCTCTCTTTCCCTCTGAGTGACAAAATAACCTGGTTCAGAGCACAGAACTTGGTGGGGGACACTTCTCGTTTAGATCACAATTCCACCCTGCTCCACCGTTTCCGATTGTGTGTCCCTGTGCAAGATGCTTCACTTTTTTCTTCGTTTTTAATATTTATTGAGGTCACTTTGATTTACAAAATAATACACGCCCATATGTGCACGTTCACCATTCATCAAATATAGAACAACACACCTGCCCTCCACCAGATTACCAAAAGTCCTCCACTGCTGTCCATTGGACCGCCCCCCCTCCTGCCTTGTTCCCTGCAGATGACTTTAGTTCTATTACTAATGTCCAAGGGTGGGTTTTTGTTTAGTCTGTTTCTTTGCTTTGTTTCTTTACATTCCACATATGAGTGAGATCATCTGGTATTTCTCTTTCTCCTTCTGACTGACCTCACTTAGCATAATCAGCTCTAGTTCCATCCATGTTGTCACACATGACAGTGTTTCCTCCTTCTTAGGGCTGTATAGTATTCCATTGGGTATGTAAACTACTTCTTTATCCATTCATCTCTTGATGGGCACTTAGGTAGTTATTCTCGCCTATTGTAAATAATGCTGCAGTAAACATGGTGGTACATATATCTCTGTGATTTAAGCATTTTGTGTGTGTTTTTTTGGTAAATACCCAGAAGTAGGATGACGGGATCTTAGTGGATTTCCATTCTTAGTTTTTTTGAGGAATCGCCATACTGCTTTTCATAGGGATTTCACCAATTTACATTCTCACCAACAGTGTAAAAGGGCTCCCTTTTCTGCATTTCCTTACCACCATTTGTTGTTTCCAGACTTTTGGACAATAGCCATTTTCACAGGGTGAAGTGATAGCCCATTGTTTTGATTTGCATTGCCTTAATAAGAGAGGAAGAACTTTTAATATGCCTGTTGGCCAGCTGTATGTCTTCTTTGAAGAAATGTCTATTCAGTTCTGTCCATATTTTAATTGGGTTGTTTTTCTGCTGTTGAGTTTTATGAGTTCTTGGTATATCTTGAATATTAAGCCCTTGCTATAGGTGTACTTTGCAAATATCTTCTCCCAGTCAGTAGGATGTCTTTTTGTTTTGGTGATAGATTTTTTTGCTGTGCAGAAGACTTTTAGTGTGATGTTGTCCCATTTCTTTACTTTTGTTTTTATTTCCCTTGCTGTTGGAGTTGAGTACCCCAAAACCTTTTTATGTCCTACACCATTGTCCACAGGATCCAACCACCACTTGCTCCTACCCACTGCCTCGTTTCCTACTGGTAACCTCAGTTCTATTGTTAATCTCTAAGGGTTGACTTTTGTTTTGTCTGTTCCTTTGCTTTGTTTCTTTATATTCCACATATGAGTATGATCATCTGGTATTTGTCTTTCTCCTCTGACTTAGCTCACTGAGCATAATCCCCTCTAGCTTTACCCATGTTGTCACAAATTACAGGATCTTACCTTTTTTGGACTGTGTAGTATTCATTGTGTCTATCTTCTCATTACTTCTTTATCAATTCATCTGATGTTGGACAAATAGTAGTTTCCAATTCTTGACCATTGTAAATAATGCTGCAATAAACATGGAGGTACAATATATCTCAGAGACTTTTCTTATTTCCTATTTACTTGAAATTAATCCCTTTCTTTCAGATACACCTGTACACACACACACATGCACTTTCACCTAACATTGTGTCTGAAAATCTTTAATTCTAGTACATAAATCTAGCTTGTTCCTTTTCACAGTAGCATAGTATTCCACAGACTAGACAGGCTATTCGTAGTCATTTCACCATTGACATGGTTATTTCCAAGTTACTGCTAATATAACACATGCTGCAATGTCTGCCCATGCCTTCTCTCTCTTTTCTCTCCTGACTTCTAAATTCTACCTTTAATCAATATTAGATTCTTAGTATTTGTTTGAGGTTTGTTAGGGTTTGCTTGAGGATTCTCTATTCAGATTTACTGATCCTTTTGTATGTATCTGCATTTACACCACACTTTTAATTTCGATAATTTCATTATTGCTATCTATAAGGAAAGTATTTTTTCTCTTCAAATTTTTGCTATTCTTGCATATTTACTTTTTATATGGATTTTAGAGTTGGATTGTCATAATAAAATAAAATCTTTTTGGCATTTTTATTGGCGTTGTATTGATTTTACAGATTTAGTTGAAGATAATTGGCATCTTTACGTTAATGAGTCTTCCTTTATATGTATATATGTAGTGTGGCTCTCCATTTATTCAAATTTTAAAGTCTGGCATGTCCTGGTGGAATAGCAGTTAGGTCAATCACCTCAGAAGGATGCATGCCACATACCCTTGAGTTCGAGTCCCGGGTCCAGGGGAAAGAAAACAAGTGTGAACAACTAAAATGGAAATAAAATGAAAAATACTTCTTTCTCCTCTCTCTTCCTGCTTGCCTGCCTGCTTGCTTTCATTCCTGCCTGCATTTTACACTTAAAAAAATGTTTAAAGTCATTTAATGATGTTTTATAATTTCCTACATAAATGTCTTGAAATATCTTCTTTCATTTAATTCTAGATACTTCATAGTTTTTGTTGCTACTCTTAACAGGGTTTTTCTTTCATTTTATAATTACTATGGGTATATAAAAAGGCTGTTGGGGTTATATGAAATTATGTGTCCAACAACTTTACGGAATTCTATTTTCCTTCTAATAATTTGTTCATTGATTCTGTTGGATTTCCTATGTAGGCAGACAGATTATGTCTATCTGTACTGATATATGTATACCTGTATATCATGTATATGTTTTCTTAATGCATTGGCTAGGACGTCCAGTATAAGATTGAATAATATCAGCGATTACAGACATCCTTATCTTATCCCCCTTTTTAATGAGAATTCTAATATTTCATCAAGAAGAGTATTCTTTTGTGGGTTTCTGGTACTGGCCCTTTATTAAATTAAGTATGTTTTCTTTAATTCTTATTACTCTTTTGGATTTTTTTACGAGCAAGAATGGGTGTGAAATTTTATCAATTGCTTTTTACCTATCAGTTGGATGTATAGTTTTTCCCCTTTAAATTATTTTTGTGGCAGTAGTAAATCATTTTTATTGGATGAGAAGATATCAAGCCAATTTTTAAAATTAGCTTCATTTTCTTTCTTTTTTTTTTTTGTTAAAGGAAAGGTGCAGAATTAGAGGCAGGCAGGCTGGAAGAGAGAGGAGAAAAAAGCATTTCATTCTACTTTTATTTAGTTTTTCACGCCAGTGGGTCGATCCTACCCGCTAAGCCCCACCCATCCCCCCACCTGGCCTGCATACCTTTTGGATGCGGTTGATCTAATCATTACTCCACCAGGACGCGCCAGTTTGATTTTCATTAAATAGCAGTTGTGGCATTTTCTCTTGTTTTGTGCCACCTGAAGCAGAGAGAATGCCTTTAAATTACTTAATGCATTGAATTGCATTGATGGCTTTTTAAAAACTTCCTATCTATCGCGCCCTGCTGGAGCAATGGTTAGGTAAATAGCCTCCGAAGAAGCAAACCCTGTACGTCTGGGTTCAAGTCCTGTGTTTCGGCGGGGAAACAACCAGTGTGAACAACTAAATAAAAATAAAAATAATAAAATTCTTCTTCCTCCTTTCTCTTCCTTCCTGCCTGTCTATTCGCTTTCATTCGTGACTTCCCCTTTCCTTTAAAAACAAACAAAAATTCAAAACCTTTCTAACAAGAAAATTTCCAGACATGAATGACATTATTGAGTACAGTAAACCGTTTCAGCTTCAATAGCTATCGACATTTTGCCAGACGTGTTTCATTTATCTTCCTTCCTCTCTTGTACTGGGATATTTTTAGCTAATCATGAATGTTGCATGATTTCCTAAATATTTCAAAATATATCACAAAAAGTACAGCAAAAAAGGACATCTCATATAATCAGAATGCATTATCAGACATACTCAGTGCATATTCAGAGTTTTTCAAGTATCTAAAAAAAGGTTTTTCACCATTGAGGTTTTTTGTTCCAGTCCTTTGGATTAAGCTCTTATCTCTTGAGTTACTTTCAAGTTCTTAAAGAGTTGCTAGAACAACTCTTCCTCCCTTTTATTTTATGCCTTTGACTTGTTGATGAAATCTGGCATTTGCAGGATTTGGAGGATAAATATGAGCAGTTTTGTATCTGTGTTTATATGTGAGATTGCCTGTAGCATTGATCCTCAACCTTGGATTAAGCCAGGAGGTGCTTTTGATTTGGGCGTGTTTTTAGGGAGCAGATGAGGATGAAGAATGCCAAATGAAGAATTATCCCACCAAAAATACCGTTAGCTCCCCTATGAAAAAACGATGATCTGTAGTTTTTTTGTGCTTGTTTAATTTTCATGTTAATATGTATAATATATGTATTATATTGTGCTTGTTTGATTTCGTATTAATACGTATTATGTTTCATATAAATTGCATACATTTTTACTTCTAGGTTCATGAACTTGTCAGTTTTGGCATCAAGTTGTATGGTGTCATTCATCTTTTTTATTTTGCATTGGGAACTTTTATATATAATTTGATTGATCCATTCCTAGATGGCTTGGTTAAATTCTTCCCCAAATATTTTTGGGGCTGGTGACTTTTGAGGTAGATTATCATTTCATATTCTTCTATGATTAATTTATTAAAATTTTCTGCTAGGCCAGTTTTGAAAAGTTATCCGTTTCATCTAGATTTAAAAAATTATTATGTGAAGTTATACATAGTAGTTTTGAGGACAATTTTCTATCCCTTCTGTTTCGATAGTTTGGCTGCCTTTTATTTTTTGCTTTAATTTGTGCTGCTTCTATTTTTGAAATTGTGCTTGCCAAAAATGTGTCATTTTAATTGGTCTTATTAAATAGTTGTCATTTTCTTTAATTAGCCTACTCTGTTGTTTTATTATTTGCTTTCTATTTCAATAATTATTGAATCTATTTCAAGTAATTTTATTTCCTTACAATCTAGCTTTTTTTAAAAAACCCTGGTCCCAGGTCTTGAACCCAGGTTTATAGGCTTTACATGGCTTACACCTTAGTTGCCTTAGCCACCTGAGCCTACAGGGACACACCTACCATCTGTTTTTTTTTTAAATTGCAAGCTCTTCTACTTTCAGTTTTTCTAGATTTCTAGAAATGTGTCTAAGATTATAACATTCTGTCACCATATCCCACATTTTTCCCCTCAATATTTTATTATGATATTTGTTAAACATACAGAAATGTTCAGTGAATAGCCACATACCCAATACTTAAAATCTACAGTTTTTGAAATTCTCTTATACTTGCTTTATTATATACGTGTCCGCTCATGAATTAATCTTTGGTTTTTGATGCATTCAGATTAATTCTTACTTCAGTTCAGCCCAGTGCACATTAGCATGCATATCATTAGCTAGATTTCAATATTCTTTGTTTTTTAAAGATTAAATTTACTCATAGTGAAATGCAAAAAATGAAGTGTTTCATTGGATGAGCTTTGACAACTGACATAACTGAAACCTCTATGAAGATTCAGAACATTTCTGTCATATCAGAGTTCCCCCTTTGCAGTTAATTCCTGACTATTTCCCCACTAATAATGATTGATTGCAGTAGATTAGGTTTGTTCATTCTAGAACTTCATTTAAAAGGAATTATGTAATTAGCATGTTCTCTTTTGTATAAAGTTTCTCTGCATAATGACTCATCCATATTGTTGCTTGTATCAGTACTTCATGCCTTTTTTTTGCTGAGTAACAGTCCATTGTATGGATATATCATAATTTGTTTATACATTCTTATATTGATAGATATGTGGATTGTTTCTAGTTTGGATTATTGTGAATAAAAATGTTATAGATGTTTTTGTATAATTCTTTCATGGACATATATTTTCATTTTTCTTGCATGAATACCTAGCAATGGAATTGCTGGGTCATAGGATACATGTATGTTTTGTTTTGTGTGAATTTGCCATATCTTTGTACCATTTTACTCTTTTACCAATATCCTTATGAACATTTGGTATTGCCACTCTTTTGAATATGAACTATTCTGATGGGTGTGAAATTATACCTCAGTGTAGTTTTTATTTGCATTTTCCTAATGACTAATGAAGTTAAACATATTTTCATGTGCTGTTGGTGATTTGTGCATCTTCATTTGTGAAAGGTCTTGCTCAAATGTTTTACCCATTTTTAAGTTGAGTATACACTTCATTGCTCTCCCGCTCCCAGCCCCTGGTAGCCACTCTTCCACTTGTCTACTTTCTGTCTATAATTTTGGCTATTCTAGGTATCTCATGTAAGTGGAATCATAGAATATTTATTCTTTTGTTTCTGGCTTATTTCACTTTTTGTTTTCAAGGTTCATCCAAGTAGTATGTTTCACATTTTTTCCTCTTTCAAGGCTGGATATTCCATTGCCTGTATATATTTCATTTTGTTTATCTATTCATCCATTGATGGACACTTGAATTTGTCCACTTTCACATTTTCTTTTATAATTGCATTTTATTGATTTTTCTACTTTACAATTCATTCTTTTTTCTGTTTATTGAGATAAAACTGCCATATAACACTATTAGTTTTAGGTTTGCAACATAATGTTTTGGTATGTGTATATGTTACATATGTATTTGTCTATGATTTTGTTTTATTGATACGGATTAATTTTATTCACACACTAAAATCTACTCTTTTAAGTGTACAATTTAATGATTTCTAGAATATTCACAGTAATGTGTAACTATCATTGCTATCTAATTCTAGAATATTCTTGACACCTCAAACAGAAATCCTGTAACTATTAGAAGTCACTACCACTTCTCTTTCCTTCGGCCCCTGGCAACTACTGATCTCCTGTCTCTGTGGATTTGCCTAATTCTATACTTTCACTATAAATGAACTTATGCAATGTGTGATCTTCTGCATCTGAATGTCTTATGACTTTTCTACTCCAACTGCGTCTAATAAGCAGTTATAAAATGCCTCCACAATTCCCCAAAGGTCTGTTGACTTTTTAACTCACTCTCTGGTATAATTTATTATATCAGTGTTCTTTCGTTCTAGGCAACAGAAATTGATTTGAATAAATTAAGCAAAAAAAATTAGGTATTTTTGGACAGTATTGGAGTTGCTCCAAACCAAATGAGATGCTGAGAAACAAGACTTCAAGGAAGTCAAGAACCAAGAAAACTGAAGTGTCAGAACCTCAGTTTCTATAGTCTCCATTCAGGTTTAAAAAGTCAGGCACATGGTATGCCTTGGTGGCTTAGCAGTTAAGGTTGTAACCTCTGGCTGGTGTTGTCAACATACATCCCAAGGACCCAAGTTAGTGACGCTGGGCTGGGAGGAACAATCAAGATGAACAATTAAATAACATAAAAATAAAAATAAAAATACTTCTTTCTCTTCTCTCTTCCAGCCTGCCTACTCACCTTCATTTCTGCCTATATCTTTCTTTAAACAAATTAAAAAGTCAGGTACAGAGAATCTGATTACTTCACAAAGAGAGATGGGTTTTATCAAGACAAATATCAGTGAAAGAATGCTAGAGAAACCAAGCAATAGCTAAAAAAGCAGGTAAGAAAAAGAGGGGTGTCAACATCCAAATGCTGGTGTTAAGGATGATTGAAATAATGGATATAATTGAGATCACCTCATAAGAGAATCGGAAGCCATGCACCCTCCAGCGTTTACTGGAGTAATTTATTACTGGAGGATTCTTTCTTTCTTTCTTTTTTCTTCAGATTGGAAAATGAGTCCAAAGTGTGGAAGATGTCTAGAGATGTTAATTCCATGATTGTCACATAATAAGTGGCAGAGTCAGAAATTGAACACATGTTTGATTCCAAAGCCTGTGTGCTTCACCAGTACGCTCTCTCCTCTATCAGAAATAACTAAATCATAAACAGTGACACCCTTCCTTGGCAGCATATTAGAATTACCTGGGGAACTTTAAAAAAATTGATGCCAATCTTCATCATTAAATGTTCTGATTTCATTGTTTAGGAACACAGACTAGGCATTGGAGTTTTTAAAAAGCTTTTTATTCATTCAGTCAATTTATTTAATAAACATTTTTTAAAGGAAAGGTACAGGCAGGATGAAGGCAAGTAGGTAGGCAGACAGGAAGAGACAGGATAAAGAAGCATATTTATTTTTTTGTTGTTCACACTGCTTGTTTCCCCCAGACCTGGATTCGAACCCAGGACCTGCACTCCCTTTAGAGGCAACTGACCTAACTGCTGTTCCACCAGGGCACACCTATTTAATAAACATTTAATGAATGTCTACTGTATGCCAAACACTTTCTAGGTATTTCTATTCTAATAAGATGTATCAGTTATTGCCAGACAATATTTAACAATTATTACAAAATTTCAGTGACCTGAAAACTTAAGAATTTATTAAGCACTTATTCTCATACATCTGGAGGCCAGCTGGGATTCAGCTGATTAGCCCTGGCTTTGTTAGGCAACTGATTTAGGCTGGGCTGACTCTGCTTTTCATGCTGGGAGACTTTGAGGAAACTAGTGCAGCCCTATTTCTTTTACTTCTCATCCTCCTTGGACCAGTGGGCTAGGTAAGACTTGATTATTTTCTAGATCATCTCATGTTAGTGACAGGATCATCAGTGGGGACATGTTCAGCTATGACAGCACATTTCAAACCCCTGCTTTGAGTCACATCTGTGTACACTCCATTTGCCAAAGCATGTCTCAAGTCTGCACTCAAAGACGAGGTGGGAAAAAAAGCTCTGCATCTTTTGTATAGGCCTTTGAGTTCATGACAAAGACTGAGAATTGGGACCAATAATTTAATTTAGGTGGGAGAGACTGACAAAGACATAAGTGAATTATCATTTATGTTGGAAAGGGATAAGCAGTATTTCAAAAATGAAAACATTTCTGGAAGTTGTTGGAAGGTGATCCTAAGATGCAGCTAGGACTGATCTTAAAATGTCAGCCTGGAAAGAAATTTGGGCTCACATTCCCTTATCTACTTTTTGAGGATTTCTGCTATTTATTATAAATAAGGTCACATACTTTTCAGGATAGTTACACATATACTATCAACAGAAAAAATGATTTTCTCAATAATTTCTCAAAAATAATACTGCAACGACATGTCAGTGCATATATCTTTTTTTGGAGTTCATTTTCTTTGGACAAATGCCCAGAAGTGGGATTGCTGAATCACATGGTAGTTCAATGTTTAATTTTTTTAAGAAACTTCCATACTACTCTCCATAGTGACTGCACCAATTTACATTCTCACCAACAGTGCATAAGAGTTCCCTATTCTCCACATCCTCACCTGTCTCAGCCATTTTGAATATAATAAAACGGACCCAGAAAATAGACTCTTACTCAAGGTACATGGGTGGATAGTTACAGAAATGGTACTAGGCCCAAAAAATACTGTCTCTTATGACACAGTATTCTAATCTTAGACCTCTACCATTACCAATGGCACACATAGTATATTATGGAGGACACAGTCATTCTTTCTTGTCTTGACCCCAGGCATTGAGGCATAGTCTCTAAATCCTGTGTGTCCCATAGTAACCCAATTTGAAGCCCAATTTGACATTCATCTTATTAGTACTCTTTAAATTTGCATATTTTTGTTAGTTACTTTTAGCTTTTTAGCTTTGGTTTGTTTTCATGTTACCGCCCCCCATCCCCCGCCCCACCCTAGCCATCTGCTTGATTATTAAGCCTTCTCTCTTCTCCAACTCTAATGCCTTAAGTGAGGAGTCTTTCTTGAGTTGCTTTTTTACTTTGGACCTCTATTAGGCCTTCCAGTCCTCATTTCTGTTTTGTATTAGTCTTGGTTTGTCAGGATGAGCAGGTGTAAGGAAAGGTAAGATGGGGAACCTGCTTGTACCTGGAGTTTATTGACTGAACAGATAGGTGAGTAACTGAATGAGATAAAAGAGGACATAATTTAGGTAATCCTAGTTATTCTCCTCCCCTTTCTTCTTCTCCTCATAGCCTTTGTGAGTTTTACAACACTTTAAATTTTTGTTAAATGTGTATATTACACCATTACATAGATACAGTATTTGCCTATTAATAAATCTCTTAAAAACTGTCTCTATGGTTTTTGTTTCCAAAGATGAGGAAAATGAGAAAGACGGAAAGGAAAAACAACTGTGGTTTCTATTGTTTCTACAATCCCCAAAACATTTATAATCATAAAAGACTTAATTTTCTCTCTTTACTGTAACCACATATTTTCACAAGAGATAGTACAACAGAGTAAAGAGTGAAGATTGCGAGTTCTTCCTCTTGTGGATGGCTCCTCAACTCCACGGAATGTTTGGTTGTGGGGAGTAAAAACCTGTCCATTTCTTTGACATTCTAGTATCTGATTCTGCAGTCTCTACTACCCTCCCGTCTCTCATCACACCTTCTCCCAAGTGTAAGTCTGGTGTGCAATAGTGCTAAAAACCTATAGGGATCTGGATGTGTTTGTATTTTTATTTATATACCTATGTAATTTTGAATTGAATGTGTATATATATATATATATATATATATGAATGTAGGTCATTATATATATGTGTATATATATAATGTTCATGTTTTACTTTTTATTGCATCTTGCTCTAAGATACCTTTGTGGGCAAAGTTAGAGTAGATGGAAACTACTTTTGGAAGAAAAATGTCTGGGACATTGAGAGGAGTTATTCAAGTGAAGTGGGAAAGAGATAAAGGACAATTTTTCTAGGGTAAGAATGAGCCAATGGACTTATTTCACAGTTTGTATGAGATTCAGGAAGAATATGCAAAACAGGTCATTGATGGTGTACAGTCAATTACACTGCTTCAACCTACCTATGCAAAAATGGACATCCTGGCTGTATTGTTTGTTGTAAAAAGCAGTCACAGTCACCTGTCATTGTCTGTGAAATATCAGCACCTACTTGGGTTTGAGGAGGTAGGGCAAGCCTCAGCAGTCATGCCACTGCCCTGACACTTAACCAGTGATTGTATTCATGTATTTCCTTCAGTGTTTCCGTCATTTCTGAAAGCCTCCTTGTTTACTTCAAGTATTCAGTCACATGATCATTTTAGCTTAGTCTGTAAATAAAACTGATTATCTCTGCTTTCCATAGTTTGTCAATCAACACAATGAGGATTTATTAAATATCATATATATCATGCATTGAATGCTGGCCTAGATAGACACTGAGGGAAAGTTAACAGTTTTGAGTACTTACGATATGCTGGATACTGTGCTAGCTACTATCAGTGTATGTGTGTATATATGTGTGTGTTATTTTTCATTGTCACCCTGGGAATGTGCTTTTCAAAATTTTTAAAAATTTATTTATTGTAGTAATTATTCTACACATTAAAATAATTTCCTATGTATAGGTTCCCCATTTCTTAGATATATTTCAACACACCCTGCCCTCCACCAAATCACCAAGTGTTCTTCCATTGTGCAGTGGGCTCTGCCACCATTTGCCCCTGCCAGCCCCTGGGAATGTGCTTTTTAATTATTAAGTGTTGTAAGCACATAAGTCATCAAGATTATCATTGAGGACTCTGCTATTTTGGTGTAGGTTACCATTCTGGCAAAGGTTGTGAACTTAACATTAAATTGGACATCGGTCTCTTTTATGTATACTTCATCACGTAGGCCTCCGAGAGCTTCAAGTTAGTCAAGAGCAGAGCTGCAGCCATGTGTCAAGCCTGTACTCTTTCCACCAAAACTTGCACCTTCACAGAGGGTTGAGAGCTGGAGTTCAAAGTACATTAGACAGACTACTTATATAATAGGAACTTTATATACTACAAAATAGTTATACTGAATTATTGACTAAAGACGGCAAGAAGGCTTATACCTGTGTTTTCTAGAAAAATGCTGTTAGTTATGTCTATTCTTCATACTCAGTTTAGGATGGACAGAACTTCTCCCTTTGTATCAGAGCAGTTGAGCAATATGGAACCTCGAGATGAGAGCAGGCAGAAGACTCCACTGGGGAAGTAAGCTAACCCGAGTCTTTCCGCTAAGGTGTATTTCCTCAGTGAGCAGTAGCTTAAGAGGTAGAAATGATCAGGGGTATGTTTGAAGGAAGTGGGAAGGGGCAGGGAGGTGTAGCAAGAGTTTGTGTTTGGAACTAGAGGGGAAAGGGTCTGAGGGGTTACACATACTGGAAATTATGAAGGACCTTGACTATAATATCTTGACAAATTCATGACAGCTTCAAGCCAACTGTGTAAGTAAAATAATAGACTAATGTACTGAGAGATTTTAAATACTGATAGAAACAAAAAGGGGTTTCTAGTTCTTTCTGTGCTGCAGAAAATCAGCCTTCGATAGAATCTCCATCCCCAACTAACCCTTAGTACCTTTATTAGGGAATTTAAACTCTTTAAAATTTACCTCTAAATATTTTAGTGTTGAACTTTCCTAGTTCTTAATTATTATCTATTAATTCATCTATTTGTGCTGGCAACAAGATCAGTTATATTGTCAAGGAAGCTTGGGCAAGTTACGTGACCTTTGAGCATCTGCAAAATGGTGATTACAATACCAGTCACTGGTTTAAGGACTAGATAAAGTCATGTTTGTAATGGGCTTACTTCAGTGCTTAGCACTTTGTAACATGACTTTGGCTTTGGAGTCAGACGTTGAATACTGACTTCAGTTGTTTTTCCTTATGTGATCTTGAGCAAATTCCTCAACATTTTGGTTTAATTTTCTTATCTGCAAAATGGGGTTCTATCTCCTGAGGTTTTCGGAAGAGGTAAATTAGAACTAGTTTTTATGGATCCCTGCCAGCTCCTCCTGCTTCTCCCCCCGCACCCTTTTTTTAAGGAAAGGTACAGGCAGAAATGAAGGTGTGCAGAGACCAGCCGGCAAGAAGGGAGAGGAGGAAGCAGCACTTTTATTTAGTTGTTCATCTTGGTTGTTTCCATCGGTCCCAGGACACAAACCTGGGACCTTGGGATGTTTGTGGACTACACCCAGCCCCTACTCCACCAGGGCATGTCTCTCTTCTCCTTTTGAATGAGCTGTTAGTTTTTGCTGTAGTGAGTGGCTGTAATACATCAGATATTTGTGTCTGGTGAGTGACTGTAATACATCAGATATTTGTGTCTGGTATTTCTCCTGAATCTACTGCATTCCTTTTTCTTCCAGACTCCCACTGACCTGCCCACCCCTTGGTTTTTTTCTAATTGGGTCCTATCCCACACCACACAGCTCCATAATCCTTTTCTTTCCCTCTACTTCCCACCGCAATCCCTGCTGTTGTTCCCCAAAGTGCTGCTGCTCAGAAGCCCCTATCTGGCCCTGACCTTTGTCATTGCTCATTCTCCCTTGCCTTGCCTTCTTATCTATTTCATGAGCACACAGGCAGGAGCCCCCTTAGATTCCCCTCAGCACGCAGAGAACTGTGTGCTCTCCTCCTTCCCTCTGGTCCCAGAGGAATAAGTGGTCCTTCCAAACTCATTAAAGTTACTAAATCCTTTTTTTTTTATTTTTGTGAGCATTTAATTATTTCACTTTATGTAACACATTAGTATTTAAAGAAATAAAAGCATTCTATTACTGCTCCTATTTCTCCTGATTACACAACTCCACTATTGCACCCCCCCCAGGTATACATTGTTTGCTAAATGTCATTCTCCATCTTTTCACATGCTTATTCAAACATAAATCTGTATCAGAAGGTATACATCAATCTATAATATACACAGTACACATACACACACTTAAAGAACTTTGGGGGACTGTATTTTATAAACACAAAACTGATCCCCAACATGTTTTTTTTTTTTTTTTTTTGATTACACAATACAATGGGCACGCCGTCAAACTTCCTCTATATTCAAAAGAACCCTCTCTTCACTGGATATCCCACCTCACTCCTTCCCTTCACAGCCGGGAGTCTTTGAAGAGTCTCCTTCACCAACTGCACTTCCTCCATTTCCCCTCAGGCCGCCTCCTGCCTCTCCGCCACCCAGATCTGCTCAAGATCAAAAGTGTACCCTTGACCCAGTGAACACTTCTTTTCTCCAATCTTAGGAGCCCCCACAGCCCAGGGCACTGCTGAGCACACTCCCTATACAGCTCTTCTCTGCTTTGCCTGCTTGTGTACCCACGGGCTCCATGGCTTTCCCAATCAGGGGCAATACTGCCCCCAGTGGACGCCTGGTGAAATCCAGAGACATGTTTGGCGCTAACAAGTGGCACAGTGCGGGTGGGATTTGCTATTGGCATCTGGTGGATGGAGACCAAGGGTTCTGCTAAATATCCTACAGCAGATATAACAACAAAGAATTCTTCAACCCCAAGTGGCAAGAGGACTGAGGTTGGGAAATCCTGCTTTAGAGGAATACAAGCAAGCCCAAGAATATTTCTAACATTATAGGCTAGGGTAACTGATGGTGATTCACACCTGCCCTAACAGGAAACAGCCCAAAGTCACATCTGGCTGCTGCAGCAATGTCCTACAGCTGTGACAGCTTCAGTCTCTAGTCTCACAGTCCCTGGGCGATGTCCAGGGTTTCTCCAGTTGTCTGTGTAGCACAGGTGTGGTTCTGTGGGCTAAAACATTTAGACTCCTCAACAAGGCTTAGTCATCAGAGTAGGAAAGACAGCCCACCCCCTCCCTTTCTCAGGTCACCCCCTCCCTCTGGACATGACTTTCCCATTGGGGTATATCCTATTTCACATTTCTGAATTCACTAAAAGCTCTGTAGCCAGAGTCCCAGAGTCCCCGAGTCCCCCTGCCACAGTTATCATGTGGTGGGCTGTGGAGAGAATCCCTCAGGATGGCACTAGACTTTGGCCAGTGGTCTAGACCAGCACATACTCGGGGCAGTATCAGTGGCTGACTCACCTCCTTGGCAGTGGTGTGAGTTTCTGTTCAGCTCTGTCGCCAATTCTGTTTACTGGGGACCGGAGAGCATTCTCCTGTCATGGAGCCAAACAGCCCCAGCAGTCCTCATCCGCGACTGTGCTGGTGTCCTCCATACAGAGTCCCAAGGGATTCCCTTGGGGGTGGCAGATCTTTGCGGTGCTGTAACCAGGGTTAACCCTGGGCCTGTTTTGTTTCTCCTGAAAGAACTTGCTCAGAAGATGAACCAGTTTCCCATCAAGTTCATTCCTGGAGACCCTTGGGATGCAGGAATTCCCACTACCCATCACTCCCTGAGGCACCTCCCCAGCCAG
>RJWH01006631.1:0-51481 GCA_004363575.1 Solenodon paradoxus
CTGGGCTGGGGGACGGGAGTTAATGGATCACCAGGCTCAGGTGGGTATTGCAAACTTTTCCTTCCTGCCCTCAAATGTTTCCCTGCCTGCCGGCTAACCTTTTCACTCCTTGTACTCAACCCCCATACACACGCTTGAAACTCTGTCTAGACTTAAGTATTTTTGACTTTTCTAAAACCCAGCTTCCATCAAAGTTTTCAGCGAGTCAATGAAGTTCTTCCCCTTCTGCCCTTCCATTAAGGGCATGAATCTACCCTCACCTCAGATCCGTGGAGGCTCTACAGAGAGACCCTGTTCCCCTTTTGATCTCCTTGTTAGAAATGCCCAGGTAACACACCAGGACGGCTGGAGGGAAGACTATGGGGTCAGGCTTTGGGTCTTGTGGGTTTTGTTTGTTTGTTTGTTTGTTTTTTTGGTTCTCGGGTTTTGTTTGTTGTTTACCTTTTTTTTCAAACTTAACCAAAGCACCTGAACAATTTGAGTATTTGCCCATCAACTATTTAAAGGGAAAAAAATTTCTTTTTTCAGATAATGAGTGTTGTGTTTTAAAGGAGAGAGGAGGAAAAAATGTACATGTGAATGACAGCGCAGAAAGTTCCACTTATTTTAAAAGTGGAGAATGAAAACCCAAATAGGTCTTCTAGGAGGGTATAGAGTAGTCCCACTCACTAGCCTTCTGGAGATGAGCAGCAAATGTGAATTAATGTTCTTCAGCCTGAAGCCTGTCATCCTTAATTTCACTTAACCTCTAAAGAATTAAGTGTGTGACAAATGATTTAAAAGTAATATTTGAGTGATCATAACGGGGGGTTTAAAAAACACTTTCGTATGAGATCTAGGCTTAGGCCTTCACATGGTTGAGTGACTATCAATTCTTTAATGTGCAGATGGTATGTTAGAGCTTATTTGGGTCCACTTTTAAGTTAACTGTCTAGCTTCTCTATACATTCAACTGCCTCCGATTACACTGCCTTCCTGTCTGCCAGAAAGTGTGTACTCTAGGTATGAAAACTAATTTTCACATTACTCTAAACACAATGTAATTATGATAGCAAATCTGCTGAAAATCATACATATTAAATATTTTCAATTACACCTGTCCTAAATTTTTCCTCCGACAAAGAGGTAGATGACTTAAAATTGCTTTTTTGAGGCTGAATATCTTATAGGGGTAAGGTTTACCTTCTCAATAGGGCAGATCCTTGAATAAAACTACAGTTGTGTTGTTTAAAAAACATCTTCTTGGAGTCTATAGCTTATGGTGTTTGGCCCAGGAGCAAAAATGTTGTGGATGTTTGATTAAATATTTCTCATTTTTTCTTTTGATGTTGCTATTAATAAATGCACACCAGATACCAATTGCACAAGTATATACAGCAGTGTTACATATGCATCAATTTATATGAAAAACCAGATTTATTTTTATAACTTGGGAGCAAGCTTGTTTTTTTTGACTCTTTAATGATTTGGGTATTCATGAAGAAAATACAGAAGACACCATTAAATTTTTCCTTTTTCTTCCTATATAATTTTTATTTTATTTTTCAAATTAGTTTTATTAAAGGAGCATTGCATTATAACAGCACATAGGAAGGAACATTGCATTATAAAATTAAATAGATTTAAGGAATACATCATGGTAAATCAACAGACACCAGGCAGTTTTTTTTCCTTTTTCCTCCTATACTACATCGTTTTTAAAGAAAAGTTTATATCCCATTTTCCTATCATCAGGATATTATGCCTCTACTAAAAACAGATGTCTTTTCGCGCTTCAAACATCATTATCCTAGTTAGATGAATGTTTTAATCATCTGAAAAATATGACTGGTATCTGCTCTCCATACTAGTACTGGGGATATTAGTGTTCTTCTCCAGAGTGAAACTGGATGGTTGTGGGGCTGGTTGTTGACTAAAGTAGTTTAATATTAGGACTTTCATAACAGCAAGAGCTTGGCTACTAAAATTGCTTCAGTTTCTCAGTTAAGCAATTTCTTTATCTCTGATGTCATGCCAAATTGGGATATTCTAACTATGTGGAAAAATTTTAAGATACAGTCATTATGAGGTGTAAAGTAACTCATGGGAAAAGGTTAACAATGAGAGAAAAATGCAGTTTTAGGTTGGAAAGGTTATTTGTAGTGAGGCAATAATATATTTTTTCATAAAGGTACTTATACCTGTATTGACTTCACTGTCACTAAGATATGCACTTAGATTTATGGCTATGTAGTGTGCAAAATTATATTACTCTTACTATACAAATGTTAGTGGTGTGTGTGCATGTGTACCTGTTGAATGTGTGTGCGCACACACTCGCTTTTGGGGCAGAGTGGATAAGTTTCTCTAATGTAACTATACTGTTTAATTTGTGACCAGAGGGGCAGCAATTCATTAAGGATAGGAGTGTATGGTTTGTGTCTATGGAATAGTTTTTCCTCTATGAAGTTTACTGCTCCATAGCAAGAATTTGTTGGCATGGCTATCATAACTTATTTTTAAGTGTTTACTATGTGCCAGGCATGGTGCTAATATGGTAACATATTATCATATTTAACCTTCACAACCTTTTAGACTGACCTATGAGGTATATACTATTTCTTAACATTGATTTATACTATTTTATATACCATTATTCTCCCCGCTTTGCAGATGAAGCAGCTGTAATCCTAGAGGTTAAGTAACATGGCAGAAATCACCAAGGTAGTAAATTGTGGAGCTGGAAATTTGAACCTAGGCAGTTTGACTCCAAATTCTTTACTCTTAACAACTGTCTTATACTGCCTCCTTTGTATGTGGTCTATAGAGATGTATTTTGTGTTAAGAGTGTTTGGGATCTCTGCTACTTTTGGGGGCATTGGGAACAGGACACAGGAGGTGAAATGTAAATGATAATGGGGATTGCATCTCTTCCTGCTGATGCTAGGAGAGCTGCATGGTATAAGAGAAGCAGTTTTGGGTTTAGAATAAAAAAGATCCGAGTTTTATCTGTATGTATATTGAGAGAAATCATTTAAAAGCAGTCTAAAAGTGATTGTTGTAGGTGCATGATTTTAGACAATCATACATAAAAAGCTAGATTGATAAAAAAACTAAAATTTGTGGTAGATGATTACTATGAAGAAAGATTTGCCTTATTTTCTGTTTCCATAGCAATTTAAAATATAGTGAGCCCATCATGAGTATGTTTATTGTGATAATTATTTAAAATATAGCGAACCTATCATAAGTACATTTATTGTGATAAAACAGGGTATGTGTGTGTGGTGGCATATTTTACTTAAGACGCCCAATTCACTTGCTTTTAATCTATCCACTATATCTAATTCTATTTATTCAACTACTGATACAACTTTAAATTTTTATATATGTCTTTATAAAACATATGTTGTTTACATATATAACTAAAGTTATAAGATAGTTAAATGAGTATATATATATATATATATATAATCTGCATTGTGACTATTACAGAGTATGTACATATTTTCCTGTGTTTTTATTTGGCTTTTCATGCCTTTATGTTCAACACATGAGTCTTTTTACCTTGAATTAACCTTTGTAACTTGGTTAGGGTGGTGTTTGGTTGGTTTATCCACTGTAAAATCACTATTTTTAACACTTGTAGTTACTAAGTAAGCACATCTTGTGAAACTCTGTAGGATGATATTGTTACAAAATGTAAATACCCTATTTCTTATGTTTTGCCCACTCATTTCCATATCTACTGATGATTCTGACCTGAATAATTATTACTATGACATTTTCCAACTGGTGATTTCCAGTTTTCAACAACTTCTGCATTTATTAATTGAATTCTAATACAACAAAAGTGTCACATTCTCCGCTATTTATTTATTATATTAATTATTTGTACATATGAACTTAATTATATTTGTTTTATTCTATACATTATAATAAATTATGTTATTTAAAATTTTTTTGCTAAAATTTGCCTCAGATTTGGCCGTTTGGAACCCCTTCCAGTTGACTCTTCTGTCCATTCAACGTGTCTCCATAATTTTTTTTATCACTCCCTTACATTCTAGTGACACATGATGTTCCAGATTCATTTTCTTGCTTTCTCTGTACTAATCCTGCAATCAGCCATTTCTCTAAGTAGTTCTGATGCTTTTTGTGGAAGATGGTATTTGGAAACCAGTATCTGGATGTTTGGCATGCTTATTGCTATTGGGATGGCATTTCTTTTAGGCCTTCTCAGGAGACAAAACTAGGAAATATATGTGTATATATACACAGACACATCTTTTTTTTGTTAAGGAAAGATGCAGGCAGGAACAAAGGCATGCAGAAGCAGGTAGTTAGGAAGAGAGAGGAGGAAGTAACATTTATTTTATTTGGTTGTTCCCCCAGGCCTGGGACGCAAAGCCAGGTCCTTGGGGTGTACCAGCCAAAGGCAGCTGACCATACTGCTATTGCTCCAGGGTGCTCCCTGGACACATACTTCTGTATGCATTTTTCACAGTCTCTCTTTGTGTATGTATGTATTAACGACTGACTTTGTGCTAATACCTCTGATTCTGGTTCAAGACCACAAAATACACATACATCTTTGATGTCAGTTCTCAGTGCTTTCTAGTATCTTTCCTCAGGTATGTTTTGTGGGTTTTGTGAAGTCTTAAAGCTTAGTCTTCTAAGTGTTTGCCCTCCGGAGTCAGACTTGGAATCTGGCAAATGTATAACTTTTAGCCAAGTAGTAACCTCTGAACCTTGATTTTCTCATTAGAAAAATGGGGCCAGTAGTATTTATATCACAAATTGTTTTGCAGATAGAATAAGAGAAGTAATTAAAGTATTTAGAGTAGTACTTTGCACATAATAAATGTTCAGTAAATGTTAAATTTTGCTATTGTTATAAACTAATTATTGACTCATCGTTTCTTATTGCAATAACTCTCAGAATTTCAAGATCTATCATGATCTTTATCCTCAGAAAACTTTAGTTTTCATTATATTTTTCAAAATGTTCTCTCCATTCTAACCTACTTGACTTTTCCTATAATCTCACGAGTACTGCATATGTATTTTGGCTTCCCATCTTGATTAGAATCTATGGATTGGTCAATTGCAGCATAATGATTGCATCCATTCAGCAGATATTTATTCATAAAATTTTAAGTATTTAAGAATTAGGTTTATGTTATTCTACTTCCACCCTCATGAATGTGTACTGTATAGAAAAATCATATTGTGCCAGACACTGTAGATAAAACTGAGTAAGATAAACAGGACCCCTTCTTTCATGGAGTTTATATGCTAGTGAGAATAGGTATATAGTCCTTTTGTGAAACATTACCTTATTATTATCAATTACTTATTTTACCTTCTTTGAAAATGTGTAATATTTAGTCTCTTCCTGTATCTAAATGTATTTGGTCTTGTAGACGTTTGTTTCTTGGGATTTTATCTGTTTTCCTTTTTTAAATTATAGACTATTTGAAGGCAAGAACTGTATATTTGATCACTTTTTAAAAAAATTTACATGTCGATTTGTCTGATAACAAAAGTAACACATGCTCAATATTGGAAACTTGAAAAATATAGAAAAGTATGAAGAAAACTTAAACATACCTTTGTGGTTGAATCGAGAGTTCTACCAACAAGATAGAAATAACTCCTATTATTGTTTGGATGATTTCCCTGTCTATATAGTTAACCTTTTTTGTTTTTAAAGTAAATTGGTTAAAAAAAAATTGCAGTCATTCTATATACAGCATTATATCTTAATGTTTTTTCCTATCATCAAAGCACTGTTTCATGTTATTAAAATGTCCATGTTATTATTAGTTTTAAAGTAGTGTTTTTAATTGTTACATGAAATTTATAAACTGCGATTAACTTTCCTTTTCATTTTTTTAAATGCGTTTTAAAATTTATCTTTAATTTCAAAAGTTTTATTGAAGGAATGTTAGATTACATCATTGCATGCATTATTGTATCTGTATATAATAAATTTATCAATAATCCAATGTAATTACCATATAATTGATCCCATTTACACTATTATTCCCTCCTCTTCTGTCAACCACAAATTTGAGTCTGTAGATTAAAAATGTCAATTTTTGATTGATTTGATTAATTTGTTTGGCTACTCTACATACCATTATGAGTGGAATCAAGATGTCTATTTTTTTACTTCTGATGCGTTTTTAAATTTCAAGTATTTTTAGTCATTGTAAGAGATACTTCCATGAACAATTCTTACTCCATGTTTTCATATTATTTTATCAGTACTGACTTCATAGGAAATTAGTGGGTTGAAGGCCATCAGTATTTTTTAAAGTCTTTGGTACATGCTCTAGACCCTGACCATTAGAAAGGCTATGTCATTATATTATTAAATTATGAAACCTAAAATTTCTTGTAGTTACTAAGTTATAAATTGTTAGGTAGATAATATTATTCCTGTTTTTATTTTCAAGGAATTTGAGGCCTACTAGGTAGTTAAATAATTTGCCCAAGGGCACACATAAGTAATTGGGCCAAGATTTGAACCTGGTTCTAGTTTTAGGACCTGCTTATGCTTGAACTGAGATTTTCCTCAGTCCCTATTTCATGCTTGATAGATTATAAAGAAAATGAAAGTTATGTTGAAAAGTTGAAAAATTCCCCTTGGCTTTTCCATAACACCTTCCTGTGACTGAGCACTTGGCCTGATTCTAAAGATAGGTTCACCTCTAGCCCATCTTTTAATAACTCTTTATTATAACTTCCTAAGCCAGTCAACCTCAAGGGCCTAACCTTCAATTCTGTGAACCATGCACCACCCCTCCCCCTACATTTCTACATTGGACAGAAGATAGAGCCTGCCCTCCATGAATAGCAATTCACCTAGCTATAGCAAGGATGTAGTCTTATCTAAACTCACTGACATTCCTGAGAATTTGGAAACGGGAGCCCCTCTACCCTCCCTTCCCTTCCTACCCCTTCACCAAATCCTGCCTTGTAGCTGCCTTTGAGGATTATAAAGGGTCGTGTAATTACCTAGTGCTATACCTTGTTTTCATCTCTCTTAGTGGTACTCTAGAAACTTCCCCTTATTAATTGCTCATCTATTTTTGCCACTTTAGGATGATACAATATTCTGATCCCTCTCTCTTCTTTTTAGAAAATCAAACTTGTAAGTGCACATGGAACGAGAGGACCTCCATTGTATACCATTCCCTTCTCATGTTTCGTCACTAGTTACTGCCTTTATGCCAGCCCTGTAGATTGTGCAGTTCAGATGTATTCCTCTGTGAAATCACAAACTCATGCATATGGCTTTTCCAGGTGGCATTTGAATAGCTGAACTTTAGACTTCTTTATGATAGGTCTCTTCTCTTGCCAAATTGCTTCTGAGAATGACTTCGCCAATTATACTCATATCAGTAGTGTATAAGAGTGCCTGTGAGACAGTCTTAACTTTTTTCTATCTAGTACAGTGACTATGGAATTGATACTCAACTGATTGCCAGTTGGTTAGCTGATTTGGTTATATCATCTAATGATTTTTTAAAAGTTGTAATCATTCCATCATCTCATTCCCTTCTGACAATAACAACCATGGAAAAGAAGTAATTTTTGAAAATATATTCTCTCTTATTAACATTATAAATCAACCACCCAGTCACTTAAGTAAATCTTCATTATAAAGGTTTGTTTTTAATAGCAGTCATTCTTAAGGTTTTTTGGAGAGGCATCTTTAGTGTGGTCTCTGATACATAGACTCCTTTCATTTTAACAAACCAGATTCTCATTTTATGCATCAGTGCTTAAGTTTATTTACCTTCATAATCTGCCCAGGTCCAACTGCCCTTTGTTCCTTTAGCAGCTTTTGCTGGCATGTAATCAAAAGTGTAATCTGTGATGGTACTTGTTATCTTGTTGGAATGGGAACCTAAAATCCCTTGTTAATTGCTAATTAAAGACAACCGAAGAGAAATCTAGAAGAAACAAATTTTTGCTAAATTTATTTTTAACTTATTTATTTTACTGAATCTTACATAAACTTTAGATTTACTTATTAACTTGTAGAGACTTAAGCATCACTCACAAACACTAGTCAAGTTAACAGAATTAGTTTTATGACAGTAAGTATTAAAGTAAGACTGTAAAACATTCTTTTAGCATCTGTATCATTTTACAATTCAAACAACATTCTTCCTATATATTAGGAGAAATTGGTGATTTATTTACAGATTTTCTTTAGTAAGACATTAATGGAATACTGACGGTGTTATTGAAACTTTGGGCAGGGAGGGCGTGGGCCAGGTTTAAACCAGGAGCAGCCGATGTATATCCTAAGGTCTGGGTTCAAGACTCAGGCCGGGGATACAACCAATGATCAACAACTGAGTAAAATGAAATGTTTCTTTCTCCTCTCTTCTTGCCTTTCTGCCTACCCACTTTCATTCCTGCCTATACCTTTCCTTTAAAAAAAAACGTTGGGCAGGAAAATGGCATTAACAGTGGGGCACTAGTTAAAAAAAGTATTTCGTATATTCTGTATTTTTGAGTTCTCTACGACTTTACTGAAGTAAAAGTACTTCTGCCTGTAGTCTCATAATTAAATTGATATAGTAAAACTTGATAAGCCTAATTGTATATATTTGTATAAGATAGCTTATGTGCTGTTATAAGTGGTAAAAAAACACTGATTGCACTATCTTAACAATAAAGAAAATTATAGTGCACATTAATAAGACCTTTGGAGGTGGAGTAGTATTTCTGGGGTTAAGTCAGCTAAATAATGATAACATCAAGGATTCAGGATTTATTCCATCTTTCTGCTCTTCCATAAGATTGCCTATCGCTTTACTCTGAGATTGCACCCCTCATGCTTATAAAATGGCTACCTCAGTTTCAGGGATACATGCAGACACCATATTGTCCTATAGAAGAAGAGTGTGGGCTGTTCATTGGTGCCCCTTTTTATTAGCAATAAAAACTTTGTCTCAGGAATACCATACCTCAACCCTGAAAACACCCTTTATATCTTTACTTGTTAGAATTGTGAATAAATATATATGCATACCTATGTATATCCATATAAGCATATATATAGATATATAATTACATATTTGTATTGTATTACATATTTGTGTTACATATATGTATAAGCATATATATACTTACACCAGCTCATTGACAAGTGGGATAGGACCAGAAAGGTGTAATTAGACCAGTGACTTCTTTAACCCTTTTCCAGCAATGCACATTGCTGCCTAGAAAAATTGAAGGGTGGAAAAATATGGATAAAATCAAGCTTCTTTTAGGAAGGAAGAAATAGTTCCTGCTTTATGACCTCATGAAATGTTCTTTCTGTTCTCAGGGGATAAAAAGTCAATTTTACTTGAGTAGGTTGTCAACGTATCGTTAATTTTATTAAATCCTGACTCAAGTTCATATCTTTTACCTTCTGTACAACAAAATTAGAAGGTATATCCAAGGCACACTGCTGTGTGCCTAAGTTAAAAGACTTTTTTTCTAGGAAAAGCACTTGTGCTGTTGCTTCAGTTGTAGATTAAACTAGCTAACTTTTGCATGGAATACATTTTTTGACAGAATGAGACACACTATGATTAGTCCAACCTAGGTCTTTGGCTAGTGTTTTCTTGAAAATGAGCAAAGCGAGTCTATCACTTCAGGGAAAAATGGGAATATTTGATGCCAACGAAAAAATATGAGCTTTTCAAAGTAGAATTAGAATTTTGTAAAACTCGACAGCTTTCTGAATCTTAGCCCTTTATAGTGAGATCAGTAATTATATTAACATATGTGATTTTTTAAAATATTGTATATTAAAATGTGTTAATATTTGAAAGATCTGCAAAACTGGTAAACTAATATTTTCCACATAAGTAAATATGGAAAAGTAATTTTTTAAAATATATTCTCTCTTATTAACATTATAAATGAACCACCCAGTCACTTAAGTAAATCTTCATTATAAAGGTTTGTTTTTAATAGCAGTCATTCTTAAGGTTTTTTGGAGAGGCATCTTTAGTGTGGTCTCTGATACATAGACTCCTTTCATTTTAACAAACCAGATTCTCATTT
Source organism: Solenodon paradoxus (assembly GCA_004363575.1). Taxonomy (NCBI): domain Eukaryota; kingdom Metazoa; phylum Chordata; class Mammalia; order Eulipotyphla; family Solenodontidae; genus Solenodon; species Solenodon paradoxus. The sequence goes on from RJWH01006631.1 coordinate 10,063, forward strand.
AAAAAAATTATGCATGGGCAAAAGATGCATTCAAAGGCAAGATATTTCGATTGATTTTAATATAATTGAGTATAAAAAGTTAACTGATAAGGTTTTAGATTCTGTGTTAACCTTATAGAGCCTATCACTTGTAGAGCTTTCACGTAGAATCCATGATTAGCCACAGTTATATTAAAAAGCTATTTAAAATACTCACTTTTCCAAATATATAATGCACAAATTGGATTTTCTTTATGTATTTAAACCAAAACAGCACATTGCAACAGGATGAATGCAGGAAATAAAAACATCCAGCTATTTCAACCAAAACAGAATTAATGTAGAAGCATAGATGAAGATTTTTCTCTCATGACAGTAAAGAGATTTTTAAAACAAATATAAAGCAATCCCTCTTCTTGATATTTTCTTGTTTTAGAATATAATAATTTGTTTTCATAAAATTGTATAATACATGTTAGCTTGTAATGGACTCAGTATTTTCACTTTTAAATGAATAATTATTTAAAATATTACTCAGTTTTATTTTATATGCTACTTATTGTCAGATTTAACCCACATAAACAAAAGCTCTTGGGGTCATCAGTAAGACATTAAAAGGGTCTTGAGACTGAAATTTGTGAACCACTACTATGGAGACCAACTACATCATTTTACAGGAACGTTAAGTGGTTAATTAAAGGTGTAGCTAGTTACTTGCAAAGAGAGAGATGGAATGTTTTTCCAGTTCTCTCTCCATTATGCCACCGTGGTTTAGGACTCATGAGCTAGTAAAAGGTTTTTGTAATTTTGTTTATTCTAATGGATGCTATTAAAATGCTAAGTAGAAAATGAGGGTTCTAGATTGTACTCATCTTTTCTACCATCTTCAGTGCTATTACCAAGTCAGAAACATTCTCTCTATACACATCGCAGCAGAAGAGACACTGAAGAAATGAGATAAAGCTGTTTGAGACATTAAATTGGGAAATTCATGAAACCAGAGTCCTTGTCTTACATATGTTTGGATTCTCTACAGTCTATAGGCTAGTTTCTTGTCTAGACAGGCATACCTCAGAGATATTGTAGATGTGGTTGTAGACCATCACCAAAAAGTTAATATTACAATAAATCAGTCACATGAGATTTTTTTGGTTTTCCAGTGTATATAATAGTTGTTTCCACTATGCTGTTATCTATTAAGTGTGTAATAGCATTATGTCTAAAAACTGAATATATCTTAGTTAAATGTGACACAAAAACAGGAAATGAGGGCACACTTTTGGAAAAATTGCACTGATAGACTTGCTTAACACAGGGTTGTCACAAACCACCAGTTTGTATAAAGCTCTGTTTGTGTAGTGCAATGAAGTAAAGCACGATTAACAAAAGGTATGCCTGTATTTGACTCTTAGGAACTAGTTATTGAATGAATTTTGAATTTTGGGTAAGGGTAGGTTTAATTGGATAACACCAAGAGGCAAAAAATCTAGAATGGATTAAGTTACAGGAAGTCTCCATAGTAATTTTCTAACAAGCCATTTAAAAGTTGGGATGCCTCTATCAAAAGTGATCAAATTGAGAGTAGATGCTTCCTTGTCAGCAATACCTGTGAAGTCTCTTTCGACTCTAAAATTATATTGTTCTTATTGAACTCAAATCTGCTTCTCTATAACTTTTAAGCAACTTTGAGATATAATTGACATGCAATAATATTTAATGTATATAATTTGACGAGTTTTGAAACCATTGCTACAATCAAAATAATGAACATATAAATCACTCCAAAAGATATTCATGCCTCTTTATAGTCTTTCCTATCCCCATTTCCCATCCCCAAGCAACCACTGATGTACTTTCTGTGCATTTGTTTCATTTTCTAGAATTTAGCATAAATGGAGATTTTTGGCATGCTCATTGTTTTTGTTCTTCTTTCTTACATCATTTGAGATTCATCCATGTCTTGATGTTTATCTGTAGTTCATAATGAACTATTTTCTTGCTGAGTACTATTCCATTGTTTGGATATTACATAATTTGTTTTTATTCACCTTTTGATGGACATGTTTGTTGTCTCCAGATTATGGCTACACAGGTAAAACTGTTATGAACATTTGTGTTTTTGCCTTTTGACAGTAATTTTATTGAAGTATAATTTATATAAAGTAATATGCTGAGGTAAAAAGTCAATTATTTTTTAACAATTATTTATACTTTAATAACCACCAACCAAGATGAGATATAGAACATTTTTATTACCTCAAGCTCCCTCATCCCTTTCCCTTTCATTGACTGTGGTGTCTTCTCTAAGAAATCTTAAGACCAATGACTAAAAAGTGTTATTATACTAGTATCTTTATAGTTTCAGATTTTGTTTTTAGATTCATTTTTTCTATAAAAAATTCAGTTGTTCTAGTACTGTATATTGAAAAAGAATACCTTTATTGGATGTCACTTGAATGTACATATACAAATCTAAGTCAGAATCCACTAGTCTGTTCTTTTGATATGTTTATTCTTATGCCAGTAACACACTGTCTTAATCACTTTGGCATTATAACACTCTAATTCTTATAAGTTCTTCAAATTTTTTCTTCAAGATTAACTTGACTAGTGGCTGGGCTCTCCCATATAAATTTAAGATTCATCTTATTATCTTGAGATCTGGATATGAATAGGAGCAATTGTATGAATGAATTTAGGAACAGCTGAAATCTTAAAATTATTGATTTTTCTAATCCATGAACATAGTATGTCTCTCCTTCCTTTAATTATTATTTAATTGAATTCATCATAGAAACCATGCACAGTATTTGATCATTTTCTTCCTAGGCATATGACCACTTAAAAATAACTTTAAGTTACTTGTTACTAAGATAAAGACATATGGTTAATTTTTAATTTATTTTTGAAGGCAAGGTAGAGTCAGGAATGAAGGCTAGTAGGCAGTCAGGCAGGCAGGCAGGCAGGCAGATTGAGGAGGAAGAAGCACTCTGTTTCTTTATTTTTATTTAGTTGTTCACACTGATTGTCTCTCCACCATTACCCACTCAAACCAAGGGTATGTGGCTGGCACTCTTTTAGAGGCAATTGATCTGACTAACTGCTACTCCACAAGAGTGTGCCCATATGCATTTTTATATTTATCTTTTTATCCTGTGATATGATTTTTTTCTTTTTAAGGTGTGATATGCATACTGTAAAATTCACGTATCAGTGCGTCATTTCTTTTTTGTATTTTTATACAATTGAGTGGTGACAGCTCTTTATATATTCTGGATATTACATCTTTGACATAAATTATGTGGATATGTTCTCTTGTTTGGTTGCTTGCCTTTTAGTTTTCTTAACTTATTTTCAAAGAACAAAAGTCTAATTTTGTCACAATCCAGTTTATTACCTTTTATGGTTATGACTTTCTTTGTCCTTTATAAGAAATCTTTGACTACTCTTAGGTCACCAAGATTTTCTTCCATGTTTTCTTCTGAAAGTTTTAAAGTTTTGACCCATTTTTTAAAGGAAAGGTGCAGGAAACAAGGAAGGCCAGCAGAAGCAGACAGGCGGGAGAGGAGGAAGAGGCATTTATATTTGCACATCTTGGTTGCTCCCAGCAGCCCTGGGGCACAAATCCAGAACCTAGGGATGTATGTGGACTTCACCTAACTAGTATTCCACCAAAGGAGGTCAAGTTTTGTCCCATTTAAAGCTGTAGCTTGGAGATACTGCAGGTTTGTTTCCCGACCATAACAATGAAGTAAATATCACAATAAAGTAAACATAAGAAGTTTTTGGTTTCTCAGTGCATATAAAAGTTTTGCTTTTTTACTTGACCTGGTGGCCTAGCCCTTAAGGCCACCAGACAAAGTCCACATACATCACAAGTACCCAAGTTTGAGATTCCTGGCCTGGGGGAACAACCAAGATGAACAACTAAATAAAAATAAAATAAAATGCTTCTTCCTCCTTTCTCTTCCTGCCTGTCTGCCTACTCACCTTCATTCCTGCCTGCACCTTTACTTTAAAAAAAGTTATATGCTTTACTGTACTGGACACAATTAAGAGTGTTAAAGAATTATATCTAACAAATGCATATGTCTTAATTAAATGTGGCACTGAGACACGAACTAAGGACATACTTTTGGAAAAATGATGCGGATAGACTTGTTTGATATAGGGTTGCCACAGTGTGTGCAAAACACAATATCTGCAAAGAGCAATAAAATGAAGTGCAATAAAAGAAGGAATGCCTGTAGTTAATTTGTATGTGGTATTTGGTAGACACTTCTTTATTTTTTTCTAGGGTATTTAACTAGTTCTAGTACCATTTATTGAAAAGATTATCCCTTCCCCCATTGAATTACTTTGGCACCTTTGTGGAAAATCAATTAACCATATATGTGTGGGTCAATTTTTGAACTCTAATATGTTAATTGATATATGTTTATCCTTGAGCTAATCCCACACTGTCTTTGTTAATATGTTTTTATAATGAGGCTAAAAATCAAGCAGTGAAAATACTTAAAATTTGTTATTCTTTATCAAATATTTGGTTCTTTCTTTCCTTCCCCCTGTCTTCCTCCTCCTTTGCTTATTCTTTTTCTCCTCCTCCTCCTTTGAATTTCTATATTCATTTCTCAATCAACTGTCAATTCATTTAAATAAGACTCCTAGGATTTTGAATGTGTTTGAATGTGTTTGCATTTCATCTGTAGATCACTTATGGGAAAATTGATGTCTTAACAGTACTCAGTATTCTAATAAATGAACTTGGTATATCTTTCTGTTTATTAAGGTCTTTAATTTCTTTATTATTTATTTTGTTTACATTGCTATATACTTACAAGGATGTTGAATTCACACTTCAGTCTATGTGTATTTCACATCACATCCACCAGCTGAGTTTCAGTGCTCTTTACCACCACCTTGTTAACTTTTTCCTTCCTTTGTTCCCTCCCCTCTCCTATGCCCCTGGTAGCTACAATCTTCTTTAATTTCTCTCAGCAATGTGGTGACTTTTCATTATGGGTCTTACCCATTCTTCGTTAAATTTATCCCTGTATATTCATGTGCTTGGATAGTATTATTAACGATACATGTTTTATTTTCAACTTGCAATTATTTGTTAGTAGATAGATACAAAATTGACTATTTCTAGGGACCTATATACTGTAATTTTGCTAAATTAATATTATTATTTATGGTAGTTCTTTATGGATTACTTAAAGTTATCTATATTACTTGATGATGTCTTCTATGAATTAAGTTAGATTTACTTATTCCCTTCTAACATATTTCTTACCCCTACCCCCATATCTTACTATTAAGACTTACAGAAGAATGTTTAATATGTTTGCTCAGATCACAAACTTTCAATGTCTGAAAATATTTATTTCACATATTTTGTGAAGTTTTCTGGGTATTTATGACAATAAGGCAAGTCAAATAGGAATTGCTCTAGCATGGCATGCTTTGATTTATTTATTTTGATAATACTGCTGTCAGTATTTTGGACATAAGTATTTGCACTTAAGATTATTTCCTTAGAGCAGATATTGTCATCCATATACATATATCTCTATCTCTATTTAAATCTACAGTATAAAAATTACCTCAAGAGTGGTGATTGTATTTTATTCCTTCTGTACCTTGCATCATCTAACAGAAAGCTTTTCTTTTAATTACTGGAAAGTAAAAATTTTATTATTAATTTTCTCATACGCAGAACATCCCTTTAGTCATATAGTATAGGTATTTCTGAATTTGCCTGTGAAATTTGAGGTAAGAGAAGACTTTTCTTATTACCCTCTTTTTTTTATTTTCTATTACCTTCTTTTACTTCATTTGGCTATCTTATTTCTCTTTGATAATGTTGTAGGTAATAAAGAATTAACCTATAGGTAAACCTTAGATTTGACCACTAATAAAATATTTTAGAAAAAATGCAATTCAATGTATTTTTCTACAAGGAAGACTCTTCTAACTTTCCTTCATTTTGACTTTACTTGGTCAACTTAACTTGAACAATGACTCTAGGAAATGGCCTTATCCATTCTGAGTTAATTTGAGTTCATTTTGTTTCAGAAAGCCTTCTGAAATTTAATTTGTAGTAATTTGGTTAATAGTGAGTAAATTCATTATTTTCTCTAACCTCATTCAATTTTATCTTTTACAGCCTATTTAGGTATTTCATTTTTCTCCACAGTTGCTGTAAAGACTACTTTTTGTTATAACACAAGCTTATTAGATCTTATCACAAGCCTTCGTGCCTTCATTTGTGTATACTGTATAATGGAAAAAACCACAGACTAATGTTGTAAAATAGCAAATGAGGTTAAATTGACAAAGGTCCCCTTTCTTAGAAGCCAAAAAAGAGATTTGTCTTCATGGGCTTGGATTTGTTTTCCTGGTTGACTTGACTGACTCATTTGAACTTGCAAATTGAAAGCCTTATATTAAAACCACTGGTTTATGAACTTATCTATATCACACTATATTTCCACTCCCATATTATAATTTTTTTCCACTACAGTTACCCAAATAGGGAAAAGGAAGTATCTTTTTTTTCAGATGTTTCAGTCATTATAATTATTTTAAAGGAAAGGCACAGACAGGAATGAAGGAGAGTAGGCAGACAGGCAGGAAAGAAAGGAGGAGAAAGCATTTTTATTTGATTTGTATTTAGTTGTTCACTCTGGTTGTTTCCCTACGGACTCAGGCCTCAAACTGAGGGCTATGTGACTTCCTTCTTTGAAGGCAAATGACTTAACCACTGCTCCTCCAGTGTGCACCCAGTTATTATAATTTGAAATGGAATGTATGCTGAAAAATAAAGATGAGTTCAAAATCAGATCTTATTGCCCTGAAGCCTTGTAAACATGCTTTGTTTTAAAAGTGGGTCCTGTTTTAATTTGAAAAATGGAAAATATTCAGAGGCAATAAGAATTGTTTCAGATTATAATTTTAATTTTGCTTATGTGTCTATTTTTTTCTTTTTAAGGAAAGGTATAGGTGGGAATAAAGGCAAGTAAGCAGACAGGCAGGGAGATAGAGGAGGAAGATGTATTTTATTTAATTGTTCTTGTTGGTCATTCCCCTGGCCCTGGGTTTTGAACAGGGGACCTTGTGACATATGTGAACTGTGTCTGGTGACCTGACCGGCTAGGCTACCAGGGTGCGCCATCTATCTACCTTGTTAATCTGTATTTTTGCTAAATGATAGCTAAAAATTTCATAAAGATTTTGTTGGGTTTAAACATTACTGAAATTATAAATTATTATAGAAGATAAGAATGTAAACAGTTTTCTAATTAAATCACAATTAATAGAAATGTGTACACAGAAAACAATAACTTGATTCATTTGAGACAGAATACTGTAGGGTCTAAAGTTTTATCTTCTTTCCTTATCACTACCCTTAAAAATGCAACATCAGGTGTGCCCTGGTGGCATAGTGGGTAAGTCTGCCACCTCCGAGTGGCGCAGTCCACGCACATCCTAACAACCTGGGTTCATGCCCTGGGATCAGAGAAAACAACAAAGATGAACTACTGAGTAAAATGATTCTTCCTCTTCTTTCCTCCTGCCTGCCTGTCTAGTTGCCTTCATTCCTACCTGCACCTTTCCTTAAAAGAAAAAACAACAAAAAACCCATCAACCCCAACATAAATTTTTTATATTAACATAGGACTTTTCTATTATAAATCTTTATTGAAGGTTAAATGGAGAAAGAAGACTTAGAATGTTGTTTAAGATCAGTGATACACTCTTACATAAAACTGTGAAATTATAGGTCATTTTCTTTTTTATTTTCTCAGTTATCTACAGTAAATATTATTTTTGCAATAAAAACTTTAGAAACATTGAACATTCCAACATTTTTGGATTTAAGCAATTTAACAGCGTGTTTCACAGTTAATTATTTTTATGCCATCATATTAGAGGAAAAAAATTCTAGATGTATTGTGAAAAACTAAAACAGGATTTTATTATTTTAACAATAAAAGTCAATTTTAGAGTCTTCCTTTACCTAACTTTTCTTAAAGTAGAACTTTAAGATTTTTTAAAGTAAAATTTTTCAGTAATAATTCTAGAACACAATGGAGAGGAATCATCTGGAATTTGTATGTATACTTCTCGTATAAAGTATTGTCCTTATCTTTCCCCCCACTTCCCACTGAGTAATAAATACTTCTCCACTTTTTAGTTTACCACTAAAAGGAGTGCTTTTGAATGCTGGATCAAACTTTTTCACTTATATTTAGAGCAAAATGTGTAATGTATGAAACTTGTGATTTAAGGTTTTGTGAATGTATTTAAAATATTTAAATTAAATGACACAAAAGTTGCTGTAAAATGCAAATTCCTTCCTGGCAAAAAATAAAAGGGAGCGATTTAAAACTTTTATGTTTTAATCTAGGAATATTCAGGATATATAGAAAGGTAGCAACTATAATTAATACTTCAAGAAGTTATCTTAGTTTGGAATGACTTTTAGTACTATAATTTATTCCAAAGCCTTAATAAAATAATTTTATCTTATTACATTTATGCTGATTTACAATAGTGATTGTAAATATTGGATCATATTATCTGTTACTATTCTAATTCTCAACTTATAATTTTCCTGAGGAAGAAGACTATTTCAACTGCAGTGAGTATTTGAGAGTTGATTTCATAGCCAACTAGAAGAGAAGGTATTGTGGAAGGGAGATAGACTCTTAGGGTTTGTATTGCTGATGATCCTGTTTAGAAGATGATATAGGTAAATATGGCTGGGAAAAAATGAGTGGCATCTCATTTGTCAGGTTGTCCATGTTCTCTTTTAGGATTCTGTACATTTCTTTGTCATTCTTTTGTCAGATAATCAAAGTTTAGTGTGGGAGGTACTGTTATTTTTTCTAGATTGTTGCTTTTGTGTGGTACTTTATCATTGCAAAGTCTAGGAATAAGAATTTGGAAGCTAACTTAGGTTAATCTTTAGAAGTAGAGTAAAAAGCAAATGCTTGGAGTTTATCCTGTACTCCAGAGGATCAGGAATTAGAATGATGGACTGATTTAGTATTTTAGTGCTTTGCAGTGGGTGGTATAGATCCCTGTCTTTTTATAGCAGTACAAAATCTCTCCAGTAGCTAGCTCTAAATTTGCTGTAGTAGTATGGTGTGAGGCTTTATTTTAGAGCGTGGGCATTGGCATTGACTTGGTTTAATCATACCTCTTCCACATATTAGATGATTATTATTAGGCTCAAGTGTCTTAATGCCTAGCATATAGTACTGTTAAATCAATGATAACTGATCTGAAGTCTCTTCCAATATAATTTAGTTAAATCTAACTGCCTTTCATTAGGCATAATAATTTGTTTTCTGTCCTGATCAGCTTTCTTTATCTCTGGTCTTTACCATGAATCAGAAAGGTGAGTTAGAAAAACCTTTTTAGTTTATTTTTAGAGGTATTGGCTAAATAGCATGTCAGTTAAATACAGGCATACACCAATACTTGATATATTTAAAAGTAGATATACATTCCTGACATAATATTTTCTAATTAGAGATGAAGTGGTCTGAAAGTGAGACAGGAAAATGCAGGAGTGGGAGTAGTTTGTAAAGAGAAAACTCAAACTAATATATATACAGGAAAGCAGGTTTATCTGTAGTCATGGGAAAAAAACTGTTAAAACTACTTTGTCCATTTTGATTTCCTAGGAAGTTTCTTAAGGTTTTTCATTATAAATTACGTACTGGTTTGAAATAGTTACATAATTGAAGTACAGATTTTTGTATTTGTATGTGTATATGTTACATATATATGCTTGTTATTCCTAAACTAATTTTTTTGTTTCCTTATTAAACAAAGAAAATTTAAATAAATACTTTGAATATTTCAGGAAATACAGCATGCCATTTAGTAAATTTAAGGGAACAAGTGAATAACTTAGCTATTCCAACAATGTTTTGCCTTCGCATTCCTTGGCGCAAATAGGGACCTCAGTGAAGCATCCCTCATGGGAGTTGCCTGTAGAAATCTTCCTAAAGCCGTCTAAGTCCCAATTTGGGCTCCCCTTACTTCCATTTTGAAAAATCAACTTTATCGAAGTATAGTTTATATGCAGTAAACTGCATCCATTTTCAGTGTACAGTTTCATGAATTTCGACAAATGTATAGACCTATGACAATTATGATTTTAGTTTAATCACCCCCCAAATTCCACTTGTGTTCCTTCCCAATAAAATCTTACCGAATTCCTGTGTCCTGGGAGCCACTGATCTGCTATCTTCCTCTGTGAGCATTTGTTTACAAACCATTTTGTGCTTGTACTTTTCTCTTGGACAAATGTAAAGAAATGAAATATATACTATAGTTTTAGGAATGGAATTAATATGTCACTTTATAAGAAACAGCTGAAATATTTGTCAATGTAATTATACTATTTTATATTCTTACCAATACTACGCAGGATATTTTTAATTATAGCTGTGTGAGTTGGTATCTTGTTATTTTACATGTATTACGCCAAACGTATTTTCGGGCAGTTTTTGGCCAAATAGCTTTTTCTTGTGAACTGTCTTCTCAAATCTTTGCCTGTTTTTTAAAATTTGAATTTCTTATTAAACTCTGTTCTTTTTATATTATTTTAAAAATTACTGAAGGTATATTATATCAGCTTAAGATGTTCATCATGGTGAATAAACATCTATACATACTACAATAAGTTTACCACCAACAGTGCAATTCTATCCTTTACCATATAATTGAAACTTTTACTCAATTTACCCACCCTTTCCCTCTCCCTTCTGGTGACCACTAATTTGATTTTGTACACTAAAAGTCTATTTTTGTTTGATTTGGCTTATTTGTTGGTTCTTTGTATTCTGAATACAATTTTTTTGCCATGTCTATACATACCACATACACACACAGTATTTTTTTCTCATTCTGTGAGTTATGTTTACTTTGTCAAGAGTATATTTATTTTTATTTAGAAGAAAAGTTATTTTGTCTGTAGAAAAAAGCAGCAGGGAAAATCATTCTTAAGGAGGAATAATTCAACACAACAAATAACTGTTTTCTGACAGTGAGTGCAGAAATCATGAATCTGTTAACTGACACTGGTCACCAGAGGTTGAATGGTACAGTTGGCCTTCATTCATTGGAGGACTGAATTAGACATCTAGTGTCTAAAAAGTTTTAAACATCTTGACAGTATATTTCAGTTAGCAGAATTTTATAATTTTGATGAATTCTAGCTTTTTTTGGTCCTTTTTATCATTGTTTCTTTTTGCATTAGGTGTAGGAAGTGTTAACACCGACGTTTTCAATTTTTCTGGTGTTTTGGCTTCTGAACAATGCATTTATAGTTAATTTTGTGTGCTGTGTGAGGTAAGTATCCTGGTTCAGTTCTTTTAAAAAACTTTTGAGGTGAAATTCACATAGCATACAATTAACCACTTAAAATGAATAATTCATTGGCATTTAGTACATACACCATATTGTGCAACCACCACTTTTATCTAGTTCCAAACGTTTTTATTACTCCAAAATAAAACCTCCTACCAAGTTAGCAGTTTCTCCCCCATTCTGTCCTCTCATCAACCTCTGGAAACCACCAATCTGCAATCTGTCGCTGAGGATTTACCTATTCTGAATATTTCAAATAAATTCAGTCTTATATGACCTTCTTTTACATAGTATACTGTTTTTAAGATTCATTCCTGTAATTCATAATATATGTGATTAATTTCCTTTTATGGTTAAATAATTTGTATAGATGTACCACCTTTTGTTTATTCATTAATGGACATTTGGGTTCTTTGCCTTTTGGCTAATGAGAATAATGTTTCTAGGACCATACATGTGCATGAATTGGTATACCCGTTTTCAATACTTTGGGATACATACCTAAAAGTAGAATTATTAAACCATATGATAATTCTGTCTTTAAGGGTTTGAGGAAACATCAAACTGTTTTCCACAATGGCTGTACTTTTAATTTCCCACCAACAATGCATTCCAAGTTCTCTATATCTTTCCAATACTTGTCACTTTCTATTTGTTGTTATCATCATCATTGCCATCCTAGTTTGTTAGTGAAGTAATTCTTCATTGTGGTTTTGATTTACATTTTCTTAATGACTAATGATATTGAGCATCTTTTCACATGCTTGTTGGCTGTTTATATCTTCTTTGGAAAATGTCTATTTAAGACCTTTACTTATTTTTAAATTGGGCTGTTGGTCTTTGTTTGTGAATTGTAAGAGTTCTTTATTTTAGAAAATAGATACATGATTTGCAAATATTTCTCCTATTATATAGATGCTCTTTCACTTTCTTCATAACATCCTTTTATGCAAAAAGTTTTCAATTTTCATGAAGTCCAATTTAATTTTCTTTCTTTTGTGGTTTATATTTTTGGTGTAATATCTATGACTTGCCAAATATAAGGTCGTGAAGATTTACTCTTACATTTTGTTATAAGAGTTTCATTGTTTTATATTTTATAGTTAGATTATTGATCCATTTTGAATCGGTTTTTGTAAATGAGATGAAGGTCTAACTTTTGCTTATGAATATCCAGTTGTCCTAGTAGTTTTATTACTGTTCTATCCTCGCTGAATAGTCTGGGCAACTTTCAAAAACCAATTCACCATATGTTTACAAGTTTATTTCTGGATTCTCAATTCTATTCCACTGGCCATTTGCTTCTCCGTATACCAGTATCACAGTTCTGATAACTACCTTTGTAGTTATTTTGAAATAAGGAAATGTGAGTCTTCCAACTTATTTTTCTTTTTCCAGATTATTTTGACTCATTGAGGGTCCCTTGAAATTCATTATGAATTTGATGATTGCTTTTCCATTTTGGTTCAAAAGACTTGGGATTCTGATAGGGATTTTTATTGAATCTATATATTGCATTGGGTAATATTGTCATTTTAATGTTGTTGAGTCTTCTAATCTAGGAAAGCAGGACGTCTTTAAATTTATTTAGATATTTAAAATTTTTCATTTATTAATGTTTTCTATGTACACGTCTTTTGCCTCCTTCTTTATTGCATTTACTCCTCGGCATTTTATTCTTATTTTGGATGTTATTGTAAATGGAATTGTTTTCTTAATTTATATTTTAGATTTTCATTGTGATTGTATGGAAAAAACTCAAACTCAAACTAAACTAAAATGTTTGTTATGACTGTATAGAAACAAAACTGATTTTTAATGTTGATCTTATATCCTAAGACTTTACAGAAATTGTTTATTAGTGGTTTTTTTTATTTGTGGATTCTTAAAGGCTTTCCTATATACATCATGCCATTTGCAAATAGATATAGTTTTACTTATTTTTTCCAATTTGAATGCCTTATATTTGTTTTTCTTACTTCATTACTCTATGACTTTCAGTATGTTGTTGAATGGAAGTGGCAAAAGTGAGCACATTTGTCTTGTTTCTAATCTAGATGAAAAGCTTTGATCTTTCACCATTGAGTATCGAGTTAACTATTGGCTTTTCATAAATGCTGTTTATCATGTTGAGAAAGTTGCCTTCTATTCTTAGTTTCTGAGTACATGCATCATGAAAGAGAGTTGAATTTTATTAAATTATTTTTTGGTATCAATTGAGATCACTTTTTTTTACCCTTGTTCTATTAATGTGGCATGATGCATTGGCTTTCCTTTGTTGAATAACCTTTGCATTCCTGGAATAACTTTTACCTGGTCATAGTTCATTATTCTTTTAGAATACTGTTGGATTTTGTTTGCTAGCATTTGTTGAGATATTTTTCATCTATTTTTATAGAGAATTTTGGGTTGTAATTATCTTTAGTATTTGTATACTGGATTCATTGAATGAGTTAGGTCACATTGCCTCCTCTTTGATTTTTTGAAGAGGTTTGAGAATTGGTGTTCGTTGTTCTTTAGGTGTTTGGTGGAATTTACCTATGAAGTTATTTGATTGTGTACTTTGTGTTGAGATTTCTTATTGTGATTCAATGACTTATTATAAGTTTACTCAGATTTCTGATTTCTCCTTGAGTTAGTTTTGGTAATTTGTGCTTATAAAAATGTGTCCATTTCATCTAGGGTGTTGAAGTTTTTGGTATATGATTGCTTACAATAGTCTCTTATAATCCTTTTAAATTCTATAATATAGTAATATCTCAATTTTCATTATTTAATTATTTCAATTATTTGTATAGTCTGTACTTTTTCAACCCATATAAACTTTGGTCAATTTGTTGATCTTTTCAAATAGCCAATTTTTGGTTTCATAGATTTTTCTCTCTTTGTTTCTTATTCACTCTTTTATCTTCACTCTAAGATTTATAATTTGCTTCCTTTTGATAGCTTTGCATTTAGTTTGCTCTTCATTTTCTAGTATATCTAAGGTGCAATGTTGATTTAACCTCTTCTTTAATGTAGACATTGTTATTTCTTCCAGTTCATTAAATACATATAGAAATGCTACCCATTTTTTGTATTGATATATACCCTGCCACTTTACTATATTCGTTTATTGATTCTTATAGGTTTTTTTTGGTGGAGTCTTTTAGACTGTCTAAGTATAAAATCATGTCATCTGAAATAATGATAATTTTATTACATTTCCAATTTGGGTTTCATTAAAGTTTGTTTCTTGCGTTATTACTCTGGCCAGGACTTCCAGAACTGTGTAGTGGAGAGAGTGTACATCCTTATCTTGTCCTGATCTTAGGGGAAAAGCTCTTCAATATTTTATCATTGACTGTCATGTTTAACTTTGGGTTTTTCATATATGACTTTTATTATGTTGAGGTGTATGCTTTCTGTTCCCATTTAAGCAAAAGTATTTATCATGAATGGGTGTTGAATCTTGCTGAATGCTTTGTCTGAATCTATTGACATGATCATTTGATTTCTTTTTTCCCTTTGTCGATGTGATATATTACATTGATTGATGTGTGTATGTTGAAACATAAATGCATCCTGGAATAAATTCAACTTAGTCATGGTATATATATTTTTCAATGTCAATACATTTTAATTAAAAATATTTAATTGTATTTAATTTTAATTAATTTAAAAGGAAATAGCTACATTGTCTAATGACTTTTTTGGACAGTGCAGTTCTAGATATTAGTCCTTATTAGAAACATATTTTGTGAATATTTTCTCCCAGTCCAAAGGCAAAATTAATTGCCTATTCGTTTTCTATTCTCATTTAATTTTTTTTTAATTTTACTTATTTTATGGTACACCCTGGTTGAATAGTGGTTGGGTGCATTCCACATATATCCCAAAGCACTGCATTTGTGTCTAGGGGCCAGTGGAAACAACCAAGATGAACAACTAAATAAAGTAAATAAGCTACTTCTTCTCTCTCTTCCTGCCTGTTTGCCTCTGCTCTCCTTCGTTTCTGCCTACACCTTCCCTTTAAAAATATGAGTAAGAAACTTTTAAAAATTGTTCTGTTATTTCAGTTGCTATATGCTTTGTAAGATATTTAATTCATACTACTCTTTGTATACTTCAAGCCACATGCACCACCAGAGTTTCAGTGTATTTAACTACTACCTTGTTAATGCATTTCTTCTCTTGTCCCAGCCTCCTACACTTTAACCAAAGTTTTATGTCCTGTAACTTTTGTACACTTTGTCTTTTGTTTATTTTCTTTCTTCTTTTTCCATCCTTTACTTCTCTTTCTCCTTTTGGCCTATTTTGCTTGGCATATTCATCTCCATTTCCATCCAGCTTGTTTCAAAAGGCACAATTTCATCTTTTTTTTAGCAGCCTCATAGAATTCCCTTGTGTACATGTACCACAGCTTCTTTTTCCAGTCATCTATTGGCAGGCATTTAAGTTGTTTCCATGCCTTGGCTATTGCGAATTGTGCTGATATCAACATTGAGGTGCAGATATTTTTTCTGATTAGAGTTGTTGTGTTCTCTTGGTATATTCCTTGAAGTAGAATTGCTGTTTCAAATGGTATATATATCTTTAATTTTTGAGGAATTTCCATACTGTTTTTCAAAGAGGTTGTATTAATTTACATTCCGACCAACAGTGTAAGAGGGTTTCTTTTTCTCTACACCCTCTCCAACATTCGTTTCTAGTTGTTTTGGTATTAGCTATAATCACAGGTATAAGGTGATAGCTCATTGTGCTTTTTTACTTGCCTTTCTCTGATGGTGAGTGATGTAGGGTATTTGTTGTGTTTATAGGCCATCTGTGTGTCTTCTCAAGAGAAGGGTCTATTCACTTCTTCTAGTCATTTTTTGAGTGGGTAGTTTGCTTTTTTATTGTTTAAATGTATGAGTTCTTTATATATATTGGAGAGTAAGCTCTTGTTTGATGTATGTTATGCAAACACCTCCCACCAGTGGGTTGCCTTTTTGTTTTAGTGGCAGGTTTTTTGTTTTTTTTTTTTGCTGTGCAGAAGCTTTTTAGTTTGCTATACTCCCCGTTTTACTTTAGTTTCTTTTGCTATAGGTATCATTTTCCCAAAGATATCTCTGAAGTTGATGTTATGGAACGTTTTCCTACATTTTCCCCTGGTATTTTATGGTTTCAGGTCTTACTTTAAGTCTTTGCTGCATTATGAGTTAATTTTTGTGTGCAGCACAGATGAATAATCTAGCTTTATTTTTTTTTACTGGTTGCTGTCTGGTTTCCCAGCATCATTTGTTGAAAAGACTTTTCTTCTTCCATTGTATGTCCTTGGCTGCTTTGTCATATACTAGCTGCTCGTATTGGTGTGATGAGATTGGGCATGCTTGTCTTCTTCCAGATCTTAGTGTAAAATAAAAGCTTTCAGTTTTTTACTATTGACTATGATATTAGCTATGGGTTCATCATTTTGGCTGGGGCTTTCTTTTGTCATGAATTGGTGTTGAGTCTTGTCAGATGCATTCTCTGCGTTATTCATATGAACATATGATTGTTTTTCTCTTTGTTAATGTGGTGCATTACACTAGTTTGTGTATGTCGAACCACCCTTGCATTCCTGGACTAAATTACACTTAGTCGTGAGGTATAATTTTTGTAATGTGTTGTTAAATTCAGTTAGTCAAAATTTTGTTGAGGATTTTTACATCTATATTCATAAGTGATATCAGGTAGAGTTTTCATTTTTTGGTGCTGTCATTTCCTTTTTTTGATATCAGTTTAATGTTAGCCTCATAGCTTTTGGGTGTTTTCCTTCCTCTTCAATTTTGTGGAAATGTTTAAGGAGGATGTTTATTAAATTGTCTTTGAGTCATCTTGTACCCAGTTCCTCTTTTGAGAGATTTCTATTTACTACTTCAATTTCTGTACTTGTAATTTTTAAGTTTATGTTATCTATGTCTTCTTGGGTCAGATTTGGAAGGTTGTAGGATTCTAGAAATCTCTTTATTTCTTCAAGATTGACACATTTGTTGGCATAGATGTGTTCATAGTAATCTCAGGATCTATTGTATTTCTAAAATATTTGTAGTAATCTCTCCTTTTTTTTAAAAGTTTGGTCAAAGGTTTATCAATTTTGCTTATTTTTCCAAAGAACCATCTCTTAGTTTCCTTGATTTTTGAGTGGTCTTCTAGCTTATGACTTCATTTTTTTCTGTTCTACTTTTTATTATTTCCTTCCTTCTGCTGAATTTTTGTCCATTTGTTTTTCTCGTAAGATATTTCATTTGAGATGTCTTGTTTTTTGATGTGCACCTGGGTTACTACTTAGAACTTACTCTTAGAACTGCTTTTGCTGCATCACACATATTTGGTAGCTGCCTTTTTATTTTTATTTCCAGATAAAATTTAATTTCATCATTGATCCAAGAATTGTTAATAAACGTATTGTTCAATCTCTACATTTTTATGATTATTACAGTTTATTTTTCTGGTCATTTCTAGTTTCATATATATGGCCAGAGAAGAAGTTTTAATTTCAATCTTGCTAAGTTTATTAAGACTTATTTTATATCACAGGATATGATCTGTCCTTGAGATTGTTTCATGTGCACTTAGAAAGAATGGATAATCTATTGGGAATAGAAGGTTTTGTATAAGTCTGTTAGGTCCACGTGATCTGTTTCTTCATTTAGGGACTTTATTTTTTAATATTTCTGGTTAATCTGTTGATGTAAGAGGGGTATTGAATTCTCCTATTACTATTATATTGCTCTCATATGTACCTTTAGGTCTGTTAGTATTCGTTCTATATAACTAGGTGTTCTGGCATTGGGTGTATATATATTAATGACAATTACTTCTTGATGAATTAACTCCTTGACCATGATGTAGTATCCATCTTTGTAGGTATCCATCTCTTTTTAGGTAGATTTTAACTTGGCTCTTATTAGCATTGCAGTTCCTGATTTCCTTTCGTTTCATCCCCATTGATATATTTTTCCATAGCTTTTCACTTTCAAGCTATATTTTTCTTTGGATCTGAGTTGAGTTTCTTGTAGACATAATATTGATGGGTCCTGTTCCCTGATATATCCTGCCACTCTGGGTTTTTTTCTACTTCAGGTTTTTTGATTAATGAATTATTATTCATATTTGGGTAATTATCGACATTTAGGGATTTGTCTCTCTCTTTTGATAACTTATTTTCAGTTAGTTTTATATCTCTTTTCCCATTTGTTTGTCTTTGCCTTCAGATGGTTTTTGATGTTGATTCTTTATTTCTTTATCTTTCCATCTCTGTATCTCTATAAGTTTAGGTTTTGTGGCTACCTTGTGTTTTGTCTCTAGCTTAACCCATCTACTTGATTGTTGTCTGAGCTGATGTCGCATCTCCCTATCTTTCACTTTCCCTCTTTAATATATTTTTGTTCTCTCTTGACAATCCTGACTTGACTTCTGATTCTATTTTACTCTTTGTCAAAAATCTTAGGGATTGGTAGTTCCTCTTGTTTTCCCTGTTCTAGTATTCCTTTAAATATTTCTTGGAAGGCAGGTTTGATGATGGAGAAATACATTAACCTTTATTTTTTAAGAGAGGAATCAAGAGAAGGAAGAAGTGTCTTTATTTATTTAGCTGTTTGTTTAGTTTTTCACCCAGGCTCTGAACTGTGAACTTGGGTCCTTGAACTTTACTTGGTTCGCACAGTAGTGTCTCAGCTGCCTGAGTCACAAGAGTACACCCCGGTAACTTTATTGTTGAAAATATTTATTACTTCATCATATCTGAAATGTAATTTTGGAGGGTAGAGTATTCTTTTTTGTCGTTGAATATTTTTGTCTTTGAATATTTACTTTGTAATTTGAGTATGTGTTCAACTGTCTCCTAGACTGTTTTGTTTCTACTAAAAAAATCTGAAAACCTGATGGGTATACCTTCATTTTTCTCTTTTCTCTCACAGCCTGTAGTATATTTTCTTTATTATTAATTTTTAATATTTTTATGATGCTGTGTCTTCGTGTCTTGCATTTAGGAATTTGGTTTTCTATATGCTTCTTAGATATCCATTCTTAGTTCTTGCGACAAGTGTAAAGCTTTCTGCTATTACTTGTTTAAATAAATTTTCTCCCTCATTCTCCCTCTCCTCACCTTTTGGGTTGTCAATTATGCTTATATTTGTTCTCTTGGTATCTGATATTTCTCGCAAGTTTTTTTCATTTTTCCTAAATCTTATTTCTCCTCTTCCATGAGTGTCACCTCTGTTTTCAGTTTCTTCAATTTCTGAGATTTTCTCTGCTCTGTCTATGGAACTTTCCATGTTTATCTTACATTTATTTGCTTTATTTTTATTTTTCTTATCTAGCAGTTTGCTTACACTTCCTTTATAGCCTCAGTCTCTTTGGTGAACTAGTCCTTATAATACTGAGGTCTTGAATTTGTCTTTTGATAGTTAATTGCATCCTGAAGATCAATTTTTAAAGGAAAGTTACAAGCATGAATGAAGGCAAGCAGGCAGCCAAGCAGGAAGATAGAGGTAGAACAAACACCTTATTTGATTTTTTTATTCGGTTATTCACACTGATTGCTTCCCACTGGACTTGAGACTTGAACCCAGGGGTGTGTGGCATGCTCCTCTACAGGCAATCAGTGTCATTCTCTTTCTTTTCTGGGAAGTTAACTCCTGGTATTTTCCTATGCTTGAGACATCATTCTTTTTGGTGATTTGTATTTTGGCATGTCTAGCCCTCTCTGCCCTGTGTTTGATGATAAGGCTTTATTTTTCTTTTTCATTTACTTCCTAGGCAATGGTGGCTGTCAGCTATTGTGTGTAGTATGGAAATTGTGGGCTGTGTGGTATCCATGTGCAGTGTCACTACTGGGTTGCTCATATACAGTTTTTTCCTTATACTTACACAAGTTCATGTACTTTGCTTCAGATTCCATATTAGTACATAAGGAGCTCTGGCTATAAAGATCTTTAGCTCTTTATGACAAATCAAATAGTATTTACTATTTATATGGATATGCCATAATTTATTTAACCAATTCCTTATTGAGGAATATTTGGATTGTTTCCCGATTTTTGTTAATTGCATTTATGTAATGAATAACCTTGTAAAAGACCAGTTCAGATGTATACTATCTGCAACATAAGTTTCTAGTAGCAGAACTGCTGTGTTGGACAATATGTACCTTTGCCATTTTGGTGGCTATTACCAGATAGTCTTCCATATACGTTTTACCATTTATACTAATAGCAAGTTATAGATAAAAGTGCCTTTCCCTGACCTTCATCAACACATTGTTCTATCAAACTCTGGATTTTTGCCAAAAAATAGTTGAAAAAATATTTTAATTTGCATTTGTGTTTGAATAAGGTTGAATATATTTTCATATTTTTAAATCCCTGTGACATTTATAAAAAATAAATACCTCCTTATGCTGTTTGGGATGCTATGGGATTAATGAGCACAGCGTCTATTCTTCTTACGTTATATCTGTGAGCATGTTTTTTCAACACATGATAGCAAGAGTAATTCGAAAAAGCACATTTAGGTGAAATAAATGCTAAGGCAGGCACATCTTATGTGTTTTGGGAATTCACTAGCTTTTTTTAATTCACTCAGAATACAACTATATATCACAGTTGACAAAAAACTGACCCAGCATCCCTTAAAAAATTTAAATGATTTAAATTACTTATAAAATTTTAATTCAATATTTTGTTATTTCATAATATACAGTATACTTTTAATATTTTTCATTTACCAAGAAAGAGAATTATTCATTACTTATAAACTAAAAATTTCTTAAAATTTATATAGAATTATTTAAAATGTTTGTAATTTTCTTAATACCTAAACCACATTACAGAAAGTTCAGTGTATATTTAAATGTGTAAATTGATTTGTAAATAGCTCTGGACTATTTTGCATCATATAACCAGTTCTCAGAGCTTTGTCTATGGCACTGCAGATCACTTATCAATGTCTGTATGTATCATTGTTTATTTATGTGTCTGCTTTTCTCACTATATTTGAAGTTCTAGAGGATGTAATTTGTATTCCCCTTTAGCACTAGCTTACAGCTCTTTAAATACTCCGTACTCATAAAATGTTGAATTGAATTGAATCACATTTACATTAAGGTTCTGATATATTTTTTATAGTTAAGGTGGAAGCAGGAATGAAGGTGAGCAGAGGCAGGGAGGCAGGAAGAGAGAGGAAGAAGAAGCACTTTATTCTATTTAGTCATTCATATAGGTTATTCACCCTGCTCCGGGACAAGAACCTGGATTCTTGGGTTGTATGTGAATTACTCTGGCTGAAAGTGGTGATCAAATCGCTAGTCTACTAGTGCATGCTTTTCATGCATTTCTAAGAAAACATTTTTCTCTACATGTTGTTTGATTTTAATTATATTTTGAAGTCTTATTATAATACTCCTGAATTTGTTCTGCTAATATTATTGACTTTTATTGAGAAGAATTATTCAAATGTTTTTCTTGTAGTATTGAAGACATAGGAATTTTATACTTATTTTCTTAATATTAATTTTTATAAATCAAAGTCCTACTTTAATTCTAGTCACAGACAGTTCTAAATGTTTACTGGACAGTGGTGGGTAGCTTGACACTTTGCTGTAAAGTGTATTAATTGTTTCATCTCACTAAGATTCCAGTTTGTGTAGACAATGTTCACTTAAAGTTCAGCTTATTGCTAATGATTAATTTGGAGTGTTCTAGAACAGAGTGAACAGTTTTTTAAATGGCTGGTTTTTTTAACTTTCTATGCCATAACAGCTAGCAAAACTATTATTGTAACCAGATATTAATATTAACACAATCCATTTATCTTAAATAAGACAGATTTACTTGAGTTCACTTGTATATGTCTGTTTTAGTTCTATATATTTTTACCACATATTTAGACTCATTCATCAACCACTGCAATTAAAATAATGAACAGTTCCGATTCCACCAGGATATCTGTATTGCCCCTTTATAGCTACTCACAACTCTCATTCCTCACTCACACATCCTAACCCATGGCTATCAATACTTTGTCCTACATTTTAAAAGGTTTACCATATCAAAAATGTTAAATAGAAAATATAGTATACAAAATTTTTATTAACTTTTTTGATTAGCTTGATTCCCTAGAGATACATTCAAGTTGTTTTGATTGTCTATAGTTTGGCCATTTTTATTGCTGAATAATATTCTATGTTGTGTATGTACAAGTGTTTGTTAAACCACTTACATGTTGAAGGAAATCTCTGATGATTTAAGTACAAATAAAACTGCTATGAATATCACTGTAAAGTTGTTTATGTAAGCAACATATTTTCATTTCTTTGTGATAAATGACCAGTTGTGCAGTTACTGGGTCATATGGTAGTTGTATGTTTATTTTTATAAGAAACTGCCATAATTTATAGAATGGCTTTCTCATTCCAAAATAAATGAATAAACTAATTTCTTCACACCTTCACAAGCATATGATGTTGTCACAATAGATGTGTAGTGATATTTCAATGTGGTTGCAGTTCATAGTTCCCTAGTAGCTAATTATGTTGAACTTACTTTGATGTACTTGTTTGCCATCTTCATACCGTCTTCAGTGTAATAACTCTTCATGCCTTTTGCCCAGTTTCTACTTAGATTATTCTTTTTTACTGTTGAATTTTGGGAGGTCTTTATATATACTTGATTCTAATCCTTTGTTAGACATGTGGTCTGCAAATACTTCCTTGCGATTTGTAGCTTGTCTTTTTATTCTCTCAACAAGGTTTTCTGTAGAGCAAAATATTAAAATTTGATGAAATCTAGTTTATCAGTAGTTTATATAAAGGATTGTATTTTTGGTGTCATGTATAGGCACTCTTCAATTCAGCCCTAGATACTAAATATTTTCTTTATTTTTTCTAGAAATTTTATATTTTACATTTAAGTCATGATTCATTTAAAGTAATGTTATATAAAATGTAAGGTTCATCATTTTCTCCATGGTTGGTCAAATGCTTTAGCACCATGTGTTAAAAAGACTCTTTCTCTATCTGGTGTACATTTGCAAAAAATTACTTGGTTTTATTTGTACATTTCTATTTTGGGATTTTCTGTTCTATTCCATTGACCTATTTGTCTGTACTTGTACCACTATGTTTTGATTACTGTAGTTTCCTCCTATATACACTTAGTTATTTTTTATTACTTTTATTTTATTACTGTATAGTCAACTTTAATATTAGACTGATTCCTCCCACTTTATTTTTCTTTTTCATGATATTTTTAAGTATTCTAGGGTTTGTAGTTTTCTGTATAAATTTTATAATTAACTTGTCTGTGTCTACAAATCCTTGCTGGAAATTTGATAAGAATTGAGTTATATCTATAGATCAATTTGGGAGAATTGGCATCTTTAATATGTTAATTCTTGTAATCCATGAGCATGGTATATCACTCCATTATGTATGTTTTTCTACCCATATAAGCCTTATTGTGTTTTCTTTATTTTGATGTTACATGATACTGCCTATATGCATCTGAATTTAAGCTTCTGTAGACCTTCTGAGAATAATTAAGCTCATTTATTAACATCATTTATTTATTCCCTCATTCATACATGGTATAGGTATTTATTTTACCCCATTGCAATGACAAATAATATTTTATAGACATACAGTATTAATGATTTTAAAGGTTGTCATTTTGCATATAGGTGATAGATTTTACTAAAAAAATAACTTCAATGTTGTAAACTATGGAATGATATTTAATGTAAAAATTTTAATCTATTTTACTAAATAAATATGATGGGTAAGGGAAAGATTACTCATTAAAACAATGAGAACTTACTGTACTCTTTAAAAATTTCTTATTTGGCAATTTTTGATGTCAGGGTCAAAAGAAATTGAGGATATGTAAAGGGTCAGCTCAGGATTAGGAGTATGTGATTGCTATTTAGGAGACAGAACATAAATAAGCTTAGGTTATACTGGAGCTATCCCATCCTGGAGAAATAAGGACATTTTAGGTAAGATTATAACTCCTTGAAATAAATATCCATGGAATTTGCTCGAGATATTTTTTATTCCATAAATATTTATAAAGCCCTTACTACGTCCCAGCTTTTTTCTGACCTCTTAATATATATCAATTAAAAAGATAGGGTCTTTGAAATTATGGAATTTATACTGTAATATGATAAATAGTTTAGCAGCAATAGCATCAATAGGTTTTTCAGCAGGTAAATGATAGATAAACCTTTAATTTGAACAAAACTGTTTATAGATATTGCCCAATACAAAGAGGAATATGAACTTTGTACATCAATTTTAAGTTAATGTACTTTTTTCCCATTTTTCTTATTTTTAATGTTTGGAATTTACACATTTGCTATGTGTGAAAATATGAGTCGTGTAGTATTTTCCTCTTCATACAAGAACAAGAAATCCTTGTAAGTCCTTGTAAATTTCTGATGAAAACAAATACCCTGGAAAGCAAAACAAATATGCTTCCTGACATGTTACAGTTGAAAACCATGTTAATATGTTTTAGACTACATGGAATATTAATAGTACTATTGAAAATTATGTATTTCAAATAATTGTTTCTTTTGTGTACTTCATTTGTTTGAACACAACTATGTATTTTTCAGTTAAAATTAATTTTTAATATTTTGCATTTTTGAACTGCCAGTTCTTAAAAGATTTCCTTTTTAATTAATTATTTTTGAGATATAAGTAATTTTTTTCACTATTCATTTTCTCTACTGGTCTTAGTAAGCACATTTCTGGAAAATTTACCTTATGCCATTAGGGGAAGTTAGGGGAAAATCTAATTTTATAGAGAATATTTCCAGCTTTGTGACAATCTGAACCTTCATGTAAAAAATTACTATGCTATCTTTACAAAAAGCCAACTCTTTTAAATATTTATAATTTCTTTAAATTAATCAGTATAGTGTGATTTGACTCTTGATTAGGAAAGCAGTTTCTTTTGGGAAAGAGGGTTTATTTGGGTTCTGAGCAGTAGATATCTACTCTAACTCAAGACATGGGGGTGTTGAGTATTGTAGAATGAAACTGTATTCCAGAGGTGAGACATGAAAAGAGGTTCACTGAATTACAAAATTAGTGAGATCCAAATTTCCATATTATCTATATATATTTATTTTGTTCTCTCTTCCTCCTACTTTTTGTTTCCTCTTAATATTGGTTTGTGCATGGGCAACATGGGCTTTATAACTGTTCTATATCATCATCTCTTGGCTTCATTTTATTGTTTTGTAGGTTAATTTCTTGCTATTACCTAGTTCAAATTCATGGGAGGAAATCTGAACAGTCTGATTGGTATGGTTTATCTTTTCGTGCGGGCCACCTCATAGTCAACTGACCAACCTATCGATTGTTTTAAAGTAAACCTTGTTCCTTCCTCGTTTGCAGTTATCTACTTAATGGGAATTCAATCATGTGGTGTAAGCATAATTGGCTATGACTGCCCTTATGTAGGAACTCTGGGCAGAACTATTTCACTTAGGACTTTCAGATTAGTTGTCCAGTATAATTAATAATAAAGGTAACTTATGGAAATATGCAACCTTTAACTAGGTTTATTTGTGCTTAAAGCCTGGTTTTTAGAAAGAACATGTCAGTTGCATTATAGTTAGGTGGGATGTAGTGATAATTCAGAGTTGCCTTAGTTTTTGGCTTGTGAATGTTGCTGACATCCTGTAGTATGCATTGCTTATCTTACTGTTGGGGAAGTGGATACATTTCATGTCTTCACCTCACAATGTTTATGTATATTGAATAAATATAATTAAGTGTAAATCACTTGGACATTGTGAACTTATTGCTGATCATTACTCAGTTTGAATCTCATTGACTTTATAGAGATAACAATCATTTTGGTTTATCTATTCAGGCCTGCATCATCATGTGTAAACCTGCAAATCATATATGTATAAAAATTTAAGTTTGTAAACCAGGTTAGCTAATTGTTAAATAAAATAATATATCCTCATATTTTAATAAATATCTTTATAATAAACTAGAGGTTCAGATTCAAGTTTAGAATTCTCAGACTCTTCAGAGTTCAACAGTGAAAGATGACTGCCCTGGGACAGCTGGCTCCTAGCTCTTGACTTGCTCCTCTTTCCATACCTGACTCTATCTTGTAGTATGAGGGACCTCACTCTGATATATGTTTCACTCCACCCTATGTATATAAGCTCTGTCCATGGTCCCTACCACTGGCTTCCTTTGACTACCTCTTGGGTCTAAGAGTGGGAATACAGATAGCAAAATCCTCTTGCCAGGAAACACTTCAAAACGGATTTTAAAAGAGAGAATTAAGCTTACTACTCCAAGATATCCATTGGATAAATTAATTACAATGCTACTAGCCAGGTATCATATCTGTGAGAATAGAGAGAATGGCTACATAAATCTTTTTTTTTTTAGACTTGAGAAAGGCTGGTCAGCAGTAAAAGGCTGGTAGAGTGTGGACCTGGAAAAGAAGCCCATCTAGGCTCATGAAAGTATCTTGGTACTATTTGTACAGGGAATGTAGGGATTTGGGGGTATCAAATTATGATCTAGAAGGTGGGCGCAAGGCTTCTGATAGCTCTTTCTCTTTGGCGCCATAGACACTTCCCTTTTGGTATAGGGAGCATTGAGGAATGACTAGAGTAGGGTCTGCTAGCATCAAAATGTGACGCTTCATCCATTAATTGTTTTTCATAG
Source organism: Solenodon paradoxus (assembly GCA_004363575.1). Lineage (NCBI taxonomy): Eukaryota > Metazoa > Chordata > Mammalia > Eulipotyphla > Solenodontidae > Solenodon > Solenodon paradoxus. Next base: position 37,142 of record RJWH01006631.1, read on the forward strand.
TTTAACTATTAAATGCTATTTTTGAGCTTGAAAATATGTTTAGATGTAACCAGGTTTTATTCTGATATAAATGGAATACGGAAGCAGCAAAGAAACTAGCAAATACTTTCAGAATCAACTTTATCAGCAAACTGGAAATAAAAAGTTTACAGTAACCAGGAGAAAGCTTAATCAAGAAGAAAAGCAATTGAATCTTAGCAAGAGTGTTGTTGTATTTTTACTTGTCCTGTCTCCATCCTCTGCTCTCCAGTTTGAGATCTTTGAAAATAACAGTCTGCATTCCTGGTAGAAGTTTTTAGTCTAGGAGGTAGTAGAAGTGACCTTATTCTTAAAGAATTGTGGCTGTTCATTTTGACTGTAAGGTGACTCCCTTAAAGAGTGTCTCAAAAGACTTGCCTTAGAGGAACTGTTCCAAATCAAAGACCAAAGAGATGATTTCCACACTCCATTATCAGAGTACATTTGTGCCACTGTAACGTTTCCTCAATTTGTTCAGTGTCCTGTGTTTATAAACTATAATACCTTTGTTCTAAAGTAATAACCTCTGGAATATTATGGGATAAAAGGGAATGATATATGCAGATGAATCAGAAAGTAAAGATTTTGCGTGTATGTGTGTATGGATAGTGAAATACAGAATAATCAAAACATTTTATTTAAAAAATAATCCCTTTTTTGGGTGGGAGGTATATGGGAATTTTGTATTTTCCACTAAGTTTTGCGGTAAACCTACAACTGCTCTTAAAAACAGTCTGTTAAAAAAGAAAGGCTTGCCTTTATTTTGCCTTAATCTAAATTATCCCAAGCCTGACACATTTACATAAGGACATTTGTGGAAAACATTTAGAAGCATATGTATTAATCAACTACTTCCCAGGGCAAGAAATAACCATTGGGCAAACAATAGATCAACTGGGAATAATATTTGGGTGTATGAGTAGTATTTCTTTGAGACCCTACTTTTAAATCTCTTGAAAAATGGAAGTGCTGGATCATAAGGTAATTCATTTTTAATATTTTGAGAACCTATAATACTGTTTTTCTTAGTAACTGTACAATTTTACATTCCCACCAACCGTGCACAGTGATTCCAGTTTCTTCACATTCTCACCAGCACTAATTATTTTCTTGTTTTTTATAGTAGTCATCAGAGTTGGTATGAGATAGTATGTCATCATGATTTTGCCTTGCATTTTTCTAGCATAAGTGATTTTGAGCATCTTTTCATGTGCTTATTGGCCATTTCTATATTTTTTTGACAAATGTCAATTCAAGGCTTTTGCCCATTTAAACTTTTTTAGTTTCATAAGCTCTTTATATATTCTGGATATTAACCCCTTATCACATATGATTTACACATACTTTCTCCCTTCCCAAGGTGGCCTTTTGCTCTATTGATTATATCATTTGATACAAATTTTTACTTTTAATGTACTCCAATTTATCTAATTAAAAATACTTTTGTTTCCTGTGTTTTGGGTATCATGACTGTAATTTATGTTTCTCCTAAGATTTTTATTGTTTTAGCTCTTATATTTAGGTCTTTGGTTATTTTGTAGATGTTTTAATTTTTTAAATGTAACGTAACATTTATTGTTAGCAGCAAAAAGGAAGAATAGAAATTGTAGAGTGAGAGGGATTTAACTTGCTATATAGCTAATTTGACAAGTAAAATAAATGAGTAAACTATTTAACACAACTGGAGAGATTCCCATTTATTAGTAAAAGATACTCTTATAGAGATTGAAGTATATTTAGAATGTCTATTTTATTGTATTATTCTCTATAATTAAATTTTGATTATTCTGTCTTATAGTGATATATAGAATAGGTAAGCCATTTTCTGTGACCAAATGAGTTGATGAGTTTTGCTCAACTTTGGAAAATCACTGTGTCTTTTACAGGATTTCTGATTTTCTGACTTCATATAAAATAGTATGTATAAACCTTTACCCAAACCTTACCAGGTTCTTTTATGTTTCTCTTTCTCCCATGCATATAGCCCAATTTAGAAAGCCTTATAGTTTCCTTTGTACCTTCTGGGCATTTAAGAAAATATTATGTTAAATATCATGGAGTTTTGTTTTCATCTTTATAAAGAAAGCACTGTATGACTTTTTAAAATTGATCCTCAGTTTAGTACTATTTAAAACTGTAAACCTATTAGTTATTGAGACAGCAAAGGGCCAAAGAATTTAATACATTCATACATAGTGCATGCATACATACATACATACATACATACATATATGCGCACATACATATATTCAAGGATAGAGAGGGCTTCAGTGAGTGAGTCTTGAATTGTGCATCCATTTTAGGAATCTTATTCATTAAAAAAGAGAACACTAGGGGCAAGACTCAATTTTATCAATTAAATATATAAGTAACCTTCATATAAAGCAATTTAAGAATAATGAATTCAAAAGGAAATGAATGATATTGAATAAACAGTAACAATTTTGCTTTTCAAGTAAAGTAGTGTGCATTTAGGAAATATACTAGGGCAGTCTATGGATAAGTTAAATTTTTTTTCTTAATTCAGCCTTTGAAGGAGTTGAATTTAGTGACTAAGATGCTTCCATGTAGTGTTTTTCTATGTTGATTTTTATTCACATGCTTCATATTAATGAATCAGGTCATCAGTAGAAAGCATATGATGATACATATGCTGTAATTGAACTCCAGTTCTGTTTTTCTTAGAAAAGAATGAATTCATGTACAATGTAATTTCTTTGTTATTCAATGATTATAAATTAAATTTCAAACACAAGGCTATATTTAAGTCTGTATTTGACCTAAACCATTATAATACTTAGCAATATGTGTAGTTTTGCAGAATTTCTCTGCAAGTCCAGATCTAGCATTATGGAAACTGCATAAAAGAAGTTGTTTCAGATGCACCCTGATGGAGTGTGGTTGGGTCAGCCTCCTCTAGGGGAGTACAGTCCACATACATCCCAAGGACCTGGGTTCATGTCTTAGGGCCAGGGGAAACAACTGATACGAACAGTGTGAACAACTAAAATAAAAATAAAATAAAATGCTTCTTCCTCCTGTCTTCCTTCCTATTTGCCTCTTCACCTCCATTCCTGCCTGAACCTGTTTTTTTTTAAAGATGCTGCTTTCAGATGTAACAGGACCCATAGTTGCTTTGCTTGAAATGATTGCTATAGAAAATTCACTCCCAACACATGGATTTTCTTACAGCTCTGCATTTTATATAAAGTATCCTATGGTAAGTAGATGATAGAAAGGACAGAGGAGGAAACAATGCATAAGTGAAGATGTAGTTAACTGCAGTTAATAGAAAGGCCTGGAAGTAAGAGAGCATCTGGTTCTTTCATTGTTTTATTCTGAGTTGCTTATAGCTTTTATAGACAAGAAAATATTTCAAGTTGTAATATGTTTATGCTTGTAATTTATGTTTATTCACTTCCACGAGGAGCTTGGTCTGTTGCTTTAATTTAAAGCACTTGATGTTTTTTCAAATGTATTATTCTGTGCTTTGATAGGTTAGATATCGTAGAAAGAGCTTTATGTGGAAATGCTTGTTTTTATAAATGAGCATTCATACAATGAGTCACTCACATGTGCTTGGGATACCTTATATGAATTAAGATATATTAGTGGTAGATTCTATACTGCAGAAATAATACTGATTTTGTAACAATTGACATAAAATTAAGTTTTTTAATTCTTCCATTCACTCCTCCCCCATGACTGAATTTCATGCCTTTGGACATGAGTACTTAGATAGATATACACTTGGTCTCCTCAGGCTCTGGATTAGAGAAAGTGCTAAAAACTCAGCTACATTAGTTAAGATAGCTGAGGTAATGGTGGCGGGATATACATAGATCAGTGAAACAGAAGAGAGAATCTACAAAGAGACCTACATAAATCTTGTAAGTTTCCCTAATTGGGTGGTGGTCTGAAGAGTGAATTTAGCAGTGAATGGGGCAACGAATTTGTTTTCTTACCTGGTCATAGTGGGAAAAAATACCTCCAAGGTGATTAACACTGTTTGTGATATTGATTCAATCTGACCCTCAACCCAAGTTTCTTGGCTAAACATGGCCACTTGATTTGCTCTGGATGTGATCAGCTCTTTTTACTTATCTCTTGATTCAGGTGTTGCAAAGTAACACAGCTTCCAGATGTTCTTACCAGCCCTTCCAGCCATGGCTGGGGGCCATGCTCTGTAGTACATGGGACTGTAAATTACCACCCTTACCTGGGTATAGCAGGAGAACCCCTCCATACCAATTACTGGCTTTGCTCTGATGGACATCAACTGCCTGCTCTCCTGTAGGCTCCAGAATTGCTAGATAATGTAGTCAGATCCTTCATGTCAGAGAGAGCTAGGGGCTTTGCAGTGGGTAGGTTCATGACTCAACTGTCCTTCCTGGGTGAGACTCGGAGGACCCACTTCAGGCACCTTCCCAATTCCCTGTTCCCCTCTTCCATATGTACAGGTTTTCTGGTTGGGAGAGGCTGAGAGTCAGGCTCCACAGTGAGTGGGGCTCTGATTCAGTGCTTCTCTCTGGGCATGGGCGGACCACTGCTCCAGAGCCTGCAATATTCCTCAGTCCAAATCAAACACACTTGTACTTCACTGAGTTCACTGGCCCACAGTGCCACTGACTTAGCTCTGCAGGTGAGCAAAGCCACTGATTGGGAGTAATACTTGGACTGGGCGGAAGGAACTCATTCAGCCAAGATGCTGGTTGTTGAAAGCCCTTCCCCCTTTCTTTGTAACAATTAGATACCTAATAATTGAACCCTGGAGATTCCACTGTGATCTATATTAGGTAAAGCCACAGTAAAGCCACCCATAATGCCAGAAAACTAGATGTCCCCCTTGGACGGTTTTTCCCCACTGGAGGAACTGTAGTTCCAGGGAAGACCTCTTGACCTGGTGCTGCCCCAGCCTGGGAGAGGGCAATACATTCAACATATAGCCATGCCTCTTACCTTTCCAATGCAATCTGTCTTGATCTCTGTGGCATAGGGGTGCTTTCGTCTTATTCTTGAGTTCTAAGATTCTCTCAGTGGTATCTTGTTCATGAATAGTTGTTAGTTACTTCTCTTATAGGTTGGAGTGAGGATAAGCAAAGTTATGAGCAATCTATGTCGTCACCTTGGTAATGCCAGTCCCTTGGTAAATAAGTTAAAAACGTAAATTTTCCAGCTTTCTTCCTCTTATAAATATTATTTTGTGTAGTTTATGTATAGTTTTTTATAGTGTATTATTTTGTATAGTTTATAAATTTTAGAATCAATTTGTCAGTATCTACAAGAAAGTCACTAGGGTTTTGATGGGGGAATGAATTGAATCTGTAGACCAGTTTTGGAAAAATTGAAAACAGTATTTCGACTCTAGTACATTAACTTAGCATATATTTCCATTTGTTTAAGAACCCTTTAATTTTTCTCAACAATACTTTTTTTTTACCAATATATGTTTAAATATTTAAACATATTTTTCTTTATGCCACCAGAGTTCTAGTTCCCATAACCGTCACCATTTTTACTACTTCATCCCCTGGTTCCCTCCCCACTTCAGTAATATTTAAAATTTTTTATTGTATAGGCCTTGTATATCTTTGATCAATTTTATGTCTAAGTGGCATGACTCTGGATGCTAATATAAATGATATTATTTAAGATGTTCTCATTAATCTCATGACAAATTGATTTATTATTTTTATTTGTGTATAATTTGTATACTCTGATATTAAAAATGCACTTGCTAAATTTCATTGTCATTTTACAGAAGACTTAGAATTTTCTACATTTAGCAATTATATCTCCTTCAAATAACAATCATTTTTCTTTTTGTCTTTTCCAATCATTTTGCCTTCCTTATTTTGTATTGCAATCACTATTTATTTATTTGTAGTGGCAAAATGTTGAACAAAATCGATGAGAGGATAAATATATATATGTCTTGTATTATTATGTACATTGTTAGATGTAATGTTTCATAATGTTCATAATGTTTCATAATGTTAGATGTAATGCTAATCATAGTTTGAGGAATTTCTCTTCTATTTTTAGTTTGGTGATAATTTTTGTCTTGCAATCAGGGAATTGAACTGTATTTGAGTAAGATACAGTACCCTTTTTAATATATTGTTCTATTCAATTTGGTAATATTTTACTAAATATTTTTATATCTGTGTTCTTGAGGGATATTTGTCTGTAATTACATGTACTTGTAATTTATTTGACTAGTTTTATGTCTTAAGGTGATAGAGGTCTCCAAAGTGAGTGTTTTCTCTTCTTGCACTTTATAAAAGTGTTTGTAGTATTGGCTTTATTTTCCCCTGAAATGTGTGATCTGATTCAGCACTGAAGAAGAGTTGCCCTCAGCTTTTAATTGTGTTCTAATATAATTTTAAATTGTGCTTACTTAATAATTATCATGAGCACTTCTTATTTAATAAGTATTCTTCAAAATTAAGATTTTTCATAGTTGCATGATGGTCATTTGAAAAAAATAAGCTGTAATATATAAAACTAGTCCTTTGTACTTGGATATATTGATTGTTAAATATAACCCCCTCATTAATTTCTTATTACCCACCAACAGAGCAAAGTATGCTCTTTTCTAAAATGCACATTTATTTGTATGTGTGTATATGTACATTTATAATGTATAATATAGAATGTAAAACTATATAAAAGAGTGTTGTATGTAATATATAGATATGTAATAGATATATATAGAATATATGTACACACATGTATGTACACATGCATACACACACATCAAGAGGAACAGAGTGACAGACTTTGATAATAGGTATAGTAATTAACAGAATTCAATTTTTTGTGTCAGGAGTTTGAATGCTGGTATGCTTTCTTTCACAGTTTTTGGTTTTTCTATATTTTTTTCCAGACTGGAAAAAGTGACTGAAGTCACTTTATAATTAGTTAGGAAAGAAAAAGCCTGAACTGTTTTCATTCTGAGGAATTAAAAAATAGAGGATTTCCTAAGCTATCACACACAGGTTCATGAATTACTAAAATACTATATGGCAATTAAAAATCTAGCAATATTCACTTTTGAAATTTTTCCCCCAACTGCAGAACATTAAATGACGTTTGGGCAGGTGCAGTATTTCAGTCTTCTATGGGAATTATCAAATGGTTAAGAGGGCACTGATTATCTTTGGGAACATGTCCTAGTTTTATTTATTTTTTCTTATTATTTAAAATCTAAAAGAAATGAAAACCTTTATAGCAAAATGCATTTTTGATTCTCTTTGCTTAGAGCATGGAAGGCTACCAAATGGCAGGTAACACTGGAAGAATTAGCTTGAGGTTGTTTGAGGGGGAGGAGATGAGAAGAATTACTTTGAAGAATTACTCAGAAAAATCTGTATAATGTAGCCAATGAAAGGGTGAAGTACAGGTGTAACCTTGTTTTATTGTGCTTCATTTTATTGTGCTTTGCAGATACTGCAGTTTTACAAAGTGAAATCTTATTTGCCCTGTTTCTCTAGCTCATTATTTTGTTATGTGTAGTCAGTAGATTACGCACACATCATTAGGATATTGACTAAATAGAACATGCAGTCCTGAACCCTCACTTCAAACATAATGAATTTCTGCGGGATTGAACCTGATATCAGCATTTTTAGCAAACTCTACAGAGCACTTACAGCTCAGGAAAGTTTGAGTAACACCACTATCTAGTGTATATTTGTACTTATTTCCATTGTTTCTAATGCTCCTCCTTTTCTATCCCTTAACCTTTCACCCCTTAAACACACATATGGATAATTTCTTTCACCTGTAATATCATGTATTTGAACATTGTTCTGTCTTTCACTCCTTTTTTCAATACTAAACTGAAGGTGCATTCCTCTTTAATTTTATTAAAGAGACATTGCATTATAACATTATATTAAGGTGTACATCATTTAAGTTCACCATTAACGGTTTAATTCTACACTTCATCTTATAATTGACCCTAAAGGTGTTTTCCTTATAGCTATTTGATGTTTTGCAGAGGTAACAAATCAAGTAATATACCTTTAAGTCACAAATATAGCACAGGTCAAGTCACTTAGTTTTTGAGTGAGCCGAGGCAACTGCCTGCCAAACAACTGTATCTTCTTGTGGTTTTGTTCCTTTTATCTTAAATATGATGTTATAAATAGTATTTATTTATTTTTATTCAGAATAATCCTAAGCAGAAAGATGTCTGCTAATGATCATTCTGGAAGTGAAGTAGTGTAAGAAAGTTACTTTTAACCATGATATAATTATATAAATAAATTTTCAGCTACATACTACCATAATTTGTTGGAGACATTACATATCTTACTGTTTTTTTAATAACTTGGGGATTTGGTAGTTGAAAAATTATGGAAAACATTGTACCTTCTCTTTATTCTCATTAGGCAATCATCAAATCTTATTGGGGACTTTGTATTTGCTTATTTCTCTTTGATTATTTTGAGAGGTAAGAAACTAGAGGAGAAATAACTGGGGCTCCTTCCAGGAAACCTAAGTATCACCTTTTTTATGCAGCCAGATGTGTGATGAAACATGTACAGAACCTGGAGAACGTAGACTAGAATGAGGATACAGGGCAAGTTTCAACTGTAGGCATTTTCTTAGTCCAGATATCTGTGTAGTCAACATGGTTGAGAGTGTGGCAGGTATGAGCTGAATACAAGGTGAGTTGAGAACAGGAGCCAGGTAGCTGGTAACAGACAGTGTGCAGAGATCTAAGTCAACTTCATCATTCTGTTCGTGGGATTGTGGAAAAGTTGAAAGAAATTTTACAGTGACCACTCGTGTAACCACAGCCTAGATTTTATTGTTAAATTATGCTGAAGTTTTTTTCTCTATGTGTCCAATTTACCTATTCCATTTTCTGTCTTTTAGTTGATATTATTGGATCCACTTAAAAGTAAATTGTAAGAAGATATTCCATGACTATGTATAAAAAGAATTAATATTATTATAATGAAAATATACCCCAACTGATCTAAATAGTCAATGCAACTTCCATAAAAATCTCTGCTAACTTCTTTGCAAACATTAAGAGGCTGACCTAACATTCATAATGAGACTTTGAAATAGCCAAAACAATCTTGAAAAAGAAGAAAAAAGGACACACATTTCTCAATTTCAAAACTTATTACTAAGTTACAGTAATCAAGGCCGTGTGATACTGACAGAAAGAGAGACGTAGATAAATGGAATAGAATTGAGAGTCCAGAAAGAACTCTCATTTTTACAGTCAATTGATTTTTGACAAGGCTGCCAAGACAATTAGATCGGGGAAAGAATAGAGTTTTCAACATATGGGATTAGATCTGCTTGCAGAAGAATAAAGTTGGATCCATTTTTGCTTATGGACAATCTACTATTTATAAAATTTATTTCAAAATAGTTCTTTTACATAGAATGGTCAAAACAGACAAATCTTGGACACCCTTTTGGCTCAGATGTTTGAGGCAGCTAAAATGCTGACCATGTAAAGTCTAAGGATCTGGCTTCAAGATGCGGAGACAGGGAATAAACGCCCCCCAAAACAGCCACACCTATAAAGACAGAAACTAGATTAGTGGTTTCCTATTGCTAGGAGAGGGTTAGAGGAAAATAGGGAGTGACTAATTTGTATATAATTTCTTTTGAGGATGATGAAAATATCATAAAATGATTGTGATGATGATTGCAAAGCTATGAATGGATTAAAAACCATTGACTTGTAGGGAAATCATAGCTAAATAAGCTATTGCAGAAAAACAAGTGCATTGCATAAATCAATACATTTTTCCCTTAAATTTTTAACATATATTATTATGTATTCAATACATGTTTATATATTTTCTTTTGATAATAAAATATATAAAATGAAATGAGTAAATCTCAGTTGTGTATTCACCGAGTTTCGTTGGAAGGAAAACAGTGAAACAGTTTTATTGTTGAGGTAACTTTGATATACAAAATATTATAAGTTTAGATGTTCAGGTTCACTCTTCAACAAATATATGATAACATACCATGCACACAATCACATTTAAATTTTTGTAGTGTTTGTTTAAAAAAATAAAATTTTATTATTTATTTTGTTTACACTGCTATATGAATTCTAGGCTATTTAATTCCACCTCAGTCTGTGTGGATTTCATACCACACCCACCACCGAGTATTCTAGTGCCCTTTACCACCACCATGTTTCCCCATTCCTTTTCTCCCACATCCCACCCCACTGGCAGATGCAGTCTTGCGTCCTGTGAATTTTGGTGAAATATGTTAGTTTGTTTTATTTCTTTATATTTCACATATAGTGAAATCATTTTGTTCTTCTCTTTTTCTTTCTGGCTTATTTTGCTTAGCATAATCATCTTCAGTTTCATGCAGGTTGTTGCAAAGGCAAGATTTCATCTTTTTTAACAGATGCATAGAATTCCGTTGAGCATATGTACCACAACTTTTTTATTCAGTCATCTGTTGATGGACATTTGGGTTGTTCCCATGTCTTAGGTATTGTGAAGTGTGTTGATATGAACATAAGGGGTGCAGATACTTTTTCTGATGAGTGTTTTTGTATTTTCTTGTTATATACCTAGATTAAATGGTATATCCAACTCTGTTTTGAGGAATTTGCATACTGTTTTCCAAAAAGCTTGCACTGATTTACACTCACCAACAGTGTAGGGTTCCTTTTTTCCACATCCTTTCCAGTACTTGCTGTTTCCAGTCTTTAGTATCTCATTGTCAGTTTTATTTGCATTTCTCCAATGATGCATGGTGTAGAACACATTTTTCATGTGTTTGTAGGCCATCTGCGTGTCTTCTCTATAAAAGCGTCTGTTCATCTCTTCTGTCCATTTTTTGAGTGGATCATTTCTTTTTTTCTTGGTGAGGTATAGGAACTTTTAAATATATTTTGGAGTTTGAGCTCTTGTCTGATGTTTGTTATGCATATATATTTTCTCGGTGCTTTGCCTCTTTGTTTTAGTGGTAGTTTTCACTGTGCAGAAACTTTTTTGTTTGATGTAGTCCCAGTTGTTTAGTTTTACTTTAACTTCCTTTGCTATAGGTGTAATTTCCTTAAGATATCTTTTAATGTGATGTCATGGAGAGCTTTTCCTATATTTTTACATGTATTTTATGTTTTAGGTTATGTTCAGGTCTTTGATTCACTTGAGTTAATTTTGGTGTATGGTGCTAATGAGTACTATAATTTCATTTTTTCTCATTTGGCTGTCCAGTTTTATTTCTCTATTTCTCCATTTTATTTTCATGTCCCAATAACTAAAAAAATGTTCCAAAAGTTGATATCAACATAATCACCCAGTCAGAAACTATGACTTTCTCCTAACAGGGTAGAAGTTCTTAACTGTTCAGTGGAAGAGGGTAGGGAAGTTTGCTGGGTTTTATTACTCATACTCTATTACCTGTTTTTATTCATGGATGTTTCAACAGGTCATCTGTACCTATGGAGGTATACTGCTAATGTGATATTCAGTGATAGCATTGCAGATGATAGTATCATATTGATTTTGTATAAAAAAAGAAGTGCATGCGTGCAACACAATATGATAGATCAGTTGTCAGGATTGAGCCACTGCTGCCACCCCAAAGTACCACAGACTGAGTAGCTTCAACAACAGAAAAAAATGTGTTTTTATTCCCTGTCTCCGCATCTTGAAGCCAGATCAAACATGAGTTTGACATTGTAAATATCATCTCATTCCATGTCCTTTCTGTTTTTCATGTTGTTTTTATGTAGGTTCATGCCTTAACGCCCTAACTAAAGTGTGATATCGCCAGCCTGTCTCGAACCGGGGACCTTGGGATAGGGGTCGATTATACCAGTTGTACTAATCCACTAGGCTGCATATGTACTTCTTCATGTAGATTTGGAGAGCAGTTCATCCATGGTCCAGTCTTCTTGAGGTGAAACTTCAGAGTTTAACTGGATGGGCCATAGTCTCTCATTCTTGTAGTTAATCTTAGGGTCTCCATCTTGGCATGGATAATTGATGCTAATAAGAAGTAGCATCAATTGGCTGGACTGTTCTTGCACGATGGTGTCAAGGAAGAATACATGTGGAACCCAGAGAATGGACTTGGTATTAACTTGCACATTTAAACTGTAAATGGATTTCTGGAGTAATTATTACAGGATGGATATAATTACCAAAGAATCAATCCCATCAGGAAAGACTATTTGAGTTACAATTCCAGGTTGTGATGTCAGGATCCATAGAGGGAATGGCTAGTGGTGATAGAAACTTAAAAGTAAGTAGTAGAAACAGGATGAAATGAGGATCTGTTTCAGATACTGGAATTTGCTGGTGCGCAAAACAAATTTGCTGTCCTCATGTAGGTTACATTCTAGTATGGAGAATGAGAATATATATATATATATATATATATATGTATATATGCACACACATATATACATACATATATATGTTTTACTGTACATGCACACATGTGCATTGCCACACAGTGAAAGGTATGATGGAGAAAAACAGGAAATAGAGAATGATTTATTTTTCTTCAAATAAAATGATCAGGGCAGAATTCTGAAGTGATGGTATTTGAGCTTAAACCTCAAGGAGATGAGTGAATAAGTGAGACAGGGATGCATGTGAATATTTTGGATTGGGGATTTCCTGTCAGGGGCAATAGCAAGAGCCAAAGCCCTAAAGCATGGACATGTTTGAACAGGTTAAGGAGACTGGACAATAGGGCAATGTAAAGAAAGAAAGTCAAAAGGTGGGAGGGTCTCAGATAGTGTGGGACTGCCACTTAGTCCGTGGGAAATACTTTAGTATTTAGTCTGAAGTATAATTTCATCCATCCGCAACTTGGACATTTTATCTGTTAAGTGTATTGTGTTAAACATCTTGATGAAATTAAAGTCAATATGCTAGTCTATTTCCCTTATCTAAAAAACTATTCTCTTATTAACTTTTCTCTAATTACCTTTTTAACATTACTTAAAAATTTCCAGTGTGAGTCATCTAAATATTTTTACTATTTTCCACATACTTAAAATTTTCTTAACAGCTGTAACCACCAAGAGAGCATGAATTATTTTGGTGCATAATTTATTTGAATTTAGAAACATGAATATATTCAATAGTTGTCATTGCCTGCCTCTCCTTGCTTTGATTGCCAACAACTCTTGTTCTCACTAGTTTGAAGACCACCTTTCTTGCTGGAGTTGAAGGAAACCAAATGTTTCCCAAACACTAGGCCAACCACTTCTCTGTTTGCTGCTTTTGTTTTTCTAAGCATTTTTTCCCCATGAGCTTTGGTTCCCTTTGGATTTCTAACTTCCCTGTGATTGTTCTTACAGGTTTATATTACTCATTGGTGCCTGCCTTCATTTCTTTCCCCACTTCTCTATCTTTTCACTTTAAAAAAATCTAATTTAGCCAGAGTGTTTCCTGTGTTATACCTCTGGTTTATTCACATGTCTCTCTTTTCTTTCTCATTGAATTATCATGCTTGTTTGATAGAATTTTACTTTTCAGAATTGCCCATAATTCCTAACCTGAAATTTCCTGGCTATGATCCCAGTTATAACTTTGTACTTTTAAAAAAACCTGCTTTTTCTTTTGCAGGGTCTGCATTTGGTTGTGCTTAAGCTCTTCTTCTCTACAACCCCAATCTGTCATTACAGTTTTTCACCCTTAGATTCCTTTTACTGGCAAATGTCAATCAGTTCAACTTTGCTCCCCAGGCTAAGAGTACAGAATGCTTTTTCTGGAAATAATCTGATTTCAACCATCTTTTCAAGACTATAAGTCTTTCCAATTCTTTAAACAACCCCGAGTACAACCCTGAGTAAACATTAGATTTAATTGATATGGATTGGGGACAAGGCAGTCAGATTTAGGACTACTATTGTAATGGAAAGAGAAGCTATACAGAACAATTTTTATTACCTGTGTTGAGATTTTTTGTTTATTATAATGTTCTTAATATTTCCATTTATCATGAGATAGTTTTTCCAAATGCTCTTCATTATTCTTTTTTCTTGGTTATCTGTCTTGTCTAAGAATATTTTATTCTCTAGAAGAAAAAAATCTTTGTGCTTATAGCCCAAATATATCCTGTAATAAACCATCACAATTGTCACTGTTTCTGGTGTTTAGACCATCTTTATTCAGTAGAAATATAATGCATGTCACATACATAATTTGGAATTTTATAGTACTGACATGTTATTTTTTTAAAAGAATGGTGAAGGCAGGAATGAAGGTGAGTAGGAAGGCAGGCAGGAGGAGAAGAGGAAGAAACGTTTTATTTTTTTTCCACTTGTTCACATTAGTTTCCTGCAGACCT